>JAMKCH010022148.1:0-142288 GCA_023653785.1 Ophioderma brevispina
AATCCTTGATTTTTATTGTGCTGGGATGGGTCATGGAGATCAATTGGGACATGAACAACAATCGTGCCTAAATTATTGAACTCGCTAATTGTTTGGGCTATTGATCCAAAAAGAAATTAATATGCGTGAGAGCAAAATGTCACTGCTTTCCACAACACTGATGATCTATTCAATTTAGGATGGATTTGTGTTTTTAGGTTGTCCAATTTTAAGGGGGAGGAGCTTTTTTAGGTATATATACAATGTGTGTTGATCAAACATTTAGTTGATACAGGCCTCTGACAGTAATTAGTTAAATGTACTACTAGTAACTTGTTAAATCAGAAAAAAAATGTACATGTCTGTTACAAATATAACTATCCTAACCTACCCTGCAAGTGATAAGACTGATAGAGCAGGAGCCAAATATCACAGGGGCCTTATTTAAGGAGTTTGTTTACCCCCCACTACAGAAAAGGTTTAACACCTTTGGTAGTTAGTATGGACCCTCTACATCAATGCTACAATCTTGTTCAAAATTGTTGGAACACTTTGCGGCTTGCGCTGATTTGGTTCCCGCCCCCTCATTTCAATGTTGCATGAGCACGACACACTTGAGCAATCTCGCACCATATTATTTTCAACACTGATTGGGAGGGGTAGGGGAGGGGGAAGAAAGTTATAGTTACAAAGCGTTTCAAGCCTATTATCTCTTTCATAGCTGCCAATATTAACAAGTGTTCCAAGAACAAGTTTGTGGGTAGGTGGTACAAATTGTGATATCACTTTTTCAATAGGGGCCAATTTAAGTTTACACAGGGGTCAAATTTTTAAAATGCCCCAATCATGTTGAAATGTATGCCATATTGTCCATCTAATCATAAGGATTCCAAAAATCTATATAGTTTGTACCACCTCCGACCATTGGTTTTGGAGTTATAGGGTAAAAAATGGTAAAAAAGGTCAATCTCAATTTGTACAGGGGTCAATATTAAAAGTTAATCTGATTATATTTTAAATACTTGCAAATTATTGTCTGAGGTAAGAGGACTCCTAAAAAATATAGTTTTGATTATGTTAAATGCTTAATTATAGAGATAAGGGTCAAAGAAGGTCAACACCAATTGAATTATGTTGCCCTATGACTTATTTTGTCGCATAACATGGTAACTATGCATTGCAGATGGTACAAACTATTCCTTATTTTGACACACTAAGCTAGATGAACAACTTCTTCCATTTTTTACCAAAATTAGAGCAACTTCTAATTTTGACCCTGTACAAATACAAATTGACCTTTTTTACCATTTTAGCCATTTTACCCTATAACTCTCAAACCAATGGTCATAGATGGTACAAACTATACATTTTTGGAATCCTTATGACTAGACGGACAATATGGCATACATTTCAACATGATTGGAGCATTTTAAAAATTTGACCCCTGTGTAAACTTAATTGGCCCCTATTGAAAAAGTGATACCACAATTTGAGAGTACTACCTACCTAGCATTGATGTAGAGGGTCCATACTAACTACCAAAGGTGTCAAACCTTTTCTGTAGTGAGGGGTAAATGATGATGTTTGACCTGGGTCCAAGCTCCTCCTCTATGAAAGCAGCCTAATATGGACACAATCAGATTTATACAAAGTTGAAAGGAAAATTTTGGTGGGAAATATGTATGATCCAAACTCCTTAGGGAATTTTCAATGTGATCTTGAAAGGGCTTTGTTTTTAGAATTCTTAAACACTTTTTATCCTAGGTACTGATGTTTGTATATACAGAAAAAATATAGGTACATGACATTATATAATGGGAGTGGATGAAACCACACTTGATTGGCATAAATGTAATCAAATTCAGGCATAGAATTGATGAAGTTGCTGACAATCATACTAATCAATATCACTTTGTGTTTCAGAGTTCTGAAAATGCTCTTCTTCTGGCTTCAACATCGCAGTTTACAGCATTAGGATATGTAAATGCCAATAGGCAACGGACACGCAGCATTAACTATTTGAAAGAACATGTTTTCAGTAAAGTTGACGTCATTATAACGCCAGGTTAGTTCATGTAAGACAGTCAGTACATGTGTAAATGTGCTTTTCCCTCTTGCAGTTAGGTAATTTTTCTGTGCAAAATATTGCCAGTTTATTGGTGTGCCCATTTATTTGTCTGCTTCTCAACAATTTACTTCTTGTTTGATGTTAAGACTTGAAGTTAATACCATTTTCATGTTTTCACCAACTCATGAGTAATATATCACCACCCTTTAGCATTTCTTCTAACAACTCTTCTTCCCCTGTAACTTGTCCACCCATCATTTAAAGTGACAGGAGGAGATTTTTTTAGGATATGAATTTCTCTCAAATTTCACTGGATCGGTTGTAGACCACCTACCGAGATTGTTTGAAAGGTTTATTGGACAAACAGGTGCAAAAGAAAACCGCAAACCTTGTTTTGAACTTGCCTGCTATCGTAATGGTTCCCCATAGAAAACCATGCTTTGACTTTCTGTCGTGCACGACAGAAACTACTAAGTCATCATCTTATTACATAAAGACGGCGTATTCAGCTTATTCACTTCAGGTGTAATCTAATGCATTGGTAAGCATTCCAAATATGTAAAAAACCTAGGTTCGAGAAAATTTGGGGCGCTTCTTTCTGGAAATCTCATGTCTCTTTAAGTCAGACAACAGTGAAAGAAGATGCCTGAACTACTTTAGTATCAATTGACAGCTAAAATTGAAATCTGCCCTTTCTGAACCCTATTTGTCATCCAATTACAACATCTTTTCCTTAGAATGACAGGACTGGCTATGCCCCTAGCAAACTCAAACTAAATTTTCATCTCTTAAAGGGCCATGGTCCGATCGCTAACAGCCTCGTCCCCAGAACCCCAGATTTTACAGCAAGTGGTTAAAATGTTGGTATCTGAAGAAAGATACTATTTTTTCATTTACCCTGTGAAATCTTAGGGCTTAAGGATGTTTGGTTTGGAAGTTACGAGCGAAAATGTGCCCATTTTGGTCGACCAATATTAATTTAACTAAGTACTCTATGGGGCTTGTAAAATCACATTTTTAGCTCTCACGTCAAAATGGTTTGAAATATCTGCGCAAAACTATACAGATTGGATTCTGGGTCAAAGGCCCTTCTATCAAGGTGAAAATTTTATTTACTTAAATCGGGCTATCCCCCTTTAACCCCATTCCTGTGAAGTTCAAGAATGATCTGTATGTGTATTTGTATGTATGACTGGCCACTTTTGGTTAAGTTTTGTAATTTGTTATCTCCTGCCCAAATGCTTGGGCCAATTGCAGCCAAATTTGGACAGAAGACCACTGGCCCAAGGTTCATATGGGGCATACTCTGAATGGGGTGAGAGGTCATGTGAGCAGATTAAAGGTCATATGGGCGGGGGCGGATTAAAGGGCACTTAAAAATCTATCAATTCGTTTTTCTGCCACAAATCAAAAGCTACGATCACCAAACTTGGTCAGTATAATCACTGATCCAAGGCCTATATGATATGTACACAGATTGGGGTCTAAGGTTATGTGGGTGGATTAAAGGGGCATTCTGTCATTGTCGCATTCTGAAATTTTACAAGTTTTCTGATTGCGATGAGGAGCAAGACACCTTGATAATCATACTGGATTGTTGGTTAAGGGTCTGTGAGGGTGATCTTGTGAAGGCCATTTTGATGGTTTAGTTGACTTTGCATTTATGTGGAACTATGAAATTGATCCCACTTTTGACATATTTTTTCTTTACTTAGAAGAGAGTTATTCATTTGGGATATGACTTTGCTCCACCTGTATGTAGCTATAAAATACTACAGCTTATAGCTACAGTCTAAGGACTTTCAATATTTTGCTATACTGAGGTCATATTTCTCAGTCTTCATCTAATTGGAGGTCTATTGCTGAAAAAAGCTCATAAATAATTTCTTGTATACAAATGAATGTTTAATTACTGCAATAGTTCAAAATAATTCTATAGGAGTGAATCATATGGGTTTGAGGTCAAAGATTAAAGGTAATTGAGAACATTGTTGAAAATGCTGTTTCTTTTGCAGAAAGAAATGGATATTATTCTTTATAGGTACAACATCCTCCTCTGTTTGTGGTGGTAATTAAAAGTCAGTCAGAGGTCAAAGATCATTGAGAGGTCATTCTTCACATTGAAACTTCTGAAGGGCTTTTGAGCTACTCCACCATTGGTGCCCTTGTTTCCCTTTGAGTAATTAATTGAAATATATTTTTCAGCTACTGGAGTAACAGCACCAAAAATCCACACCAATGAGTTGAAATATGGCCTATCCAAAACAGCACTCACTCTCGATCTAATGAGGTAAGGAACAGACAGACATCATTGAAGTTCTTTGTTTAAAAAATTACAAATTTTCCGGTTGTAATTAATTTCCCCGGTGGGGGGGGGGGCCACTCTACCTAAACCTGTTGTCATCCGCGAGCAGAAAAACGCGGGAAAGGGTAGGTTTTTTCACAAAGCGGCGCGGACCGTACGGACCGCGAAAAGGGTCACAAAACCGAGCAAATTGACCAAAAAGGGTATCATTTTCGCACTCCGCAAGTCAGCGTTTAGGGTAGCCAATGGTGGATCCGGCCTCCCTCCTTGCCGAAACAAATATAAATGCGACAAAGAAACTAGTTTATGTTGAAAAAATCCTCATCATATTTGAACAATTTTCCACGCTACGCGCGTTAAAGGAATCAGAGAGACCTGATTTCAGTGCAGGGTTGCGGGCCTATCTTTGAGGAATGACACCCCCTTGTGATTACCTGAACTGCGCTATTTTTCTACCTTTATACGCATGAATCGGACGGCACGTGCGCCAACTTCAATGAATTAAAAACGGGGTCGTTAATATAAGAAAAATGGTACTCAAAACAAACAACAGATACACACAGAGATACACCAACTTTGCACTATGGTCTTTTCCCCGTACTATTCAAAACTTCACCGCGAAGACGGTCCGCTTCGTATCTGACGGGCCATCCCCCAGGGGCCGTCATGTTTTTTTCGTGCTATACCGAGAAATAAACATGAAAATTACATTATAATTTAATTAAATGTTGATCAATTCTAGGTTTATATATTTTTTAATAATTTTTGAAAATACTCCGGACTTAATTTGGGTGCGTAATTAAACAGAAACATCTCTATTCTTCCAATGCCAATGGCCTAGCTATCATTTGCGAGCAAATGAAGAAATTTTCTTATGAAAATGTGCCAGTGCCGCTTTAAGGGTAGGCTTTTTGGGTTTATCCGTGATAAGGGTAGTCTGATTGAAGGAAGGATATCCGCGTTTAGGGTCAGATCTGAAAGGTCCTGCTTGAGGATGACTACATGGGAATGTATGCAAGTGCCCCCCCCCCCGGGTTAATTTCAGCATTAACACCCATTCTATTCGTTATATTCCTTGTAAATATGAACAGAAATGTGGACCATTTAATGGTTCATATTCAGTTCATGAGATGTAATTTAGGTTATGAATACTAATGAGCTCATTTGCATATGTTCAAGAAATTCATTAATCCACTCCACAGACTAAACCGATTAGTCAATGAACTTCTAACAAGGCATGGTAGTAGAACATGATGAGGTTGTATGTTGTAAACTTTTTGTACAGGTTATGAATATTCATGAACTCGTTTGCATATTTTCAACAAAATGTGATTAAAACACAGTTGTGGGGCCATCTTAATTATGCACCGCATAATTCTTGTTTCATTTGTGTCACTTTATTAAAAGTTTTAGACAATTCCATTAATTAATTCTGAGAGGTTGTATGATATCCAGGAAAATCAGTGCAACTTTTATGTGGTGTGGGTTGAGACCCAAAATATTTTTGATGGCCTCACCTGAAGATTGATTGCCATTCATGAGATTTAATCCACTCTTTGATGTGAACCAACAGGCTATTGATATTTTATTGATTTTATTTTTTGTTTATTTTATTTGTCTTTGTTTGCTTTATTTCAGGTATGTTTCCATTGGTAACTTGACTGGTATCCCATGCTTAACTGTGCCTATAGGATATGACCTTGACGGCCTTCCAATAGGCCTTCAGATTATGGGACGATGGTGGCAGGACCATGTCATTCTACGGGTAGGAAATGTTGTTGAGAAATTTGCTGAAAAATTACTCAGAGAGCCACACGTGTATTATGAAAATCTAAAGTAGCAATTTAATTACCGTACTGACCCAAGTATAGTCCCATGCTCGATTATAATCCCACCCCAGTTTTAAAAGAATCTGAAGAATATTAGAAAATCCTTTTATAATCCCACCATAAGTTTTTTTGCTGGAAGGCAATAGATTACATGCAATTTTTTGTTATAAATATGCAATTTTTTGTTATAATTATTACTGGTTTGGAAGTATTTTCTTGTGATTTTCTTTATAAAATTAATTAGGTTCATGCATTTTTGATCACACATCTCATTTGACACTTGGAAATATCTAGAATAAGTTTAGCTCTGGAAGGCTGAAATGTTGATGCTCGGGTACTTATGTTAGGATGGAGATCCTGTTATAATCCCACCCCCTAAATTAATGCTAATTTCAGGGTAAAAATAGGTGGGACTATACTAGGGTCAGTACAGGTATATAAAATATAAAGTTTCATCGTAATTGAATGACCACAGACTCCTCATGTAGAGTAATGTGCTGCGGGAACCCCCATAATTGAAGTAACATAAGGAATAACCTCATTTATGTCAAGTTGTCTAATATGCAACCAAGTTTTAGTGCTAAGTTACATGAAAATATTGTGAATCTTATATAATCATTTTACACTATTTGCAGTGCTTCCATGGTAAGCTACAGTACAATTGGTGCTCTTGTTATGCAATTTTAATGCCAGATTTGCTTTCAAAAGAAAATGTGAATTTGTTAATTAGAAAATTATGAAGTGTAATAGTGATATCCATGTGGCGATATGGGTCGATATAGTTATCTTTAAGGCGGGGATCCAGTGGATAAAGGGGTCCAAATCAACAGATTAAAAAATATTGTTTTAAAGGTGTGTGGGGAGGGGTCTGAACCCCTCCCCTGCCCCCCCCCCCGGGTTAATTTATCAGCATTAAACAACCCATTCTTTCTTATATCCTTGTAAATATGAACACCATGGTGGACCATTAATGGGTTCTATTCATTTCATGAATTGTAATTTAGGTTATAGAATACCTAATGACTCATATTGCATTATGTCAGACATCATCTGTAAACCACTCCACAGACTAAACCGATTAGTCAATGACACTTCTAAAAACACAAGAGCATGGGAGTAGAACTCCTGTGATTACTGTTGTAATGTTTAAACTTGTTGACAGGGTATATATTCATAACTCGTTTGCATATTGCGAACAAAATGTATGAACACACAGTTGTGTTGGGGCCATCTTAAAGTATCATGCAACCGCATAATTCTTGTTGCATTTGTGTCACTTTATTAAAAGTTTTAAGACAATTCCATTAATTAATTCTGAGAGCTTTGGATGATATCCATGAAAATCCTGTGCAACTTTTATGTGGTGTGGGTTGAGACCCAAAAGAGTGTTTGGATGGCCTCACCGAAGATGGATGGCCATTCAGGAATTTTAAGCCCTCTTTGGGGTGAACCAACAGGCTATTGGATTTTATTGATTGTGAGTGGGGGGTGTGAGTTGGTTGCTTTGGGTGGCTTGAGTTCAGGATGTTTCCAGGGTACTGACTGGGTATCCCCAGTGTAACTGTGCCATAGGATATGACCTTGACGGCCTTCCAATAGGCCTTCAGATTATGGGCCGATGTGTCAGACCAGGTCTTCTAACGGGTAAAAATGTGTGTGAAATTTGCTGAAAAATACTCAGGAGCCAACGTGTATTAATGAAAATCTCCAGTAGCAATTTTATTACCGACTGACCCAAGTAAGTCGCCATGCTCGATTATAATCCCAACACCATTTTAAAGAATCTAAAATTAGAAAATCCAGTTTATAATCCCACCATAAGTTTTTTTGCTGTAAGCATAATTACATGCAATATTTGTTATAAATTAGCAATTTTTGTATATTATTACTGGTTTGTGAAGTATTTTCTTGTTGATTTTTTCTTTATAAAATATTAGTTCAGGCATTTTTGATCCACACATCTCATTTGAACCACTGGAATATCCTGGAATAAGCTTTAGCTCCTGGAAGGCTGAAATGGGATGCTCTCGGGTACTTATGGGTTAGGATTTAGTCATGGTTATCTCCCACCCGCCTAAATTATGCTAATTTCATGTACAAATAGGTGAACTATACAGGGTCCCGTACGTCTATAAATATAAGTTTTCAAAAATCATCGTACTTGATGACCACAGAACTCTCATGTAGAGTAATGTGCTGCGGGAACCCCCATAATTGAAGTAACATAAGGATAACCTCATTTATGTCAATTGCTCTAATATCAACCAGTTTTATTGCAAGTTAACATGAAAAAATATTGTTAATGCTTATATAAGCAATTTTTACACTAGTTGGGCAGTGCTTCCATGTAAGCTACCGTACAATTGGTGCTCTTCGTTTAATGCAATTTTAATGCCAGATTTGCTTTCAAAGAAAATGTGAATTGTTCATTAGAAATTATGAGTTAATAGTGTAATCCATGTGGCGATATGGGTCGATATAGTTATCTTTAAGGCGGGGATCCAGTGGATACAGGTTCCAAATCAACGATTAAAACTTAGTTTTTAAAGGTGGTGTGGGGAAGTGGTCTAACCCCTCCCCGTATCATACCTTTAATACGCTCGCCATTAGAATAACACCTGTTTGCTTGAGGTAGGTGACCCGAAAATATATTTACTTCTGATACCAAAATTGCCATTTTTGATGAGTAAAGGAAGGGATGATGCCTGTCCGATTGGGGTCCCCACCTCAAATGTTAAGGAATGAATGTAAAATATAAGGTATTTTTATTAAGATCATACACAACAACTAATATATTGTTTTATTCATACGAGTGCAATAATGATTTTTTATTGCTGGCTGTGGTACTATTATGCCACGTTAGGCAAAAAAAAAATTGTATTAAAGAAAATGTGAAAAATTCGCAATGCTAAATGCTTTTTTTTTAATGTGTGTTTGACGCCACTTCAATTTTAGCCGATTTTTCATTTTTTTTCGCTTTTCTGATTTTTTTTTTAAAATAAATTTCAGTAAAAAAATTTGAAAAATCTCAAAGGTGAACTGCATTTGTTTTAAAGTGCATTTTGACCCACTCTTTTTTCAATTTTTCGGCCGCTTTCGCCGCCAATTTTTCATTTTATGCCGTCAAAGACCAATTTAAACAACATGCGCATCGGTCTTCTGAGACAAACTTGTTTTTTTTTTTCACAACAATACAAACTTGTGTTATTGGTGTGTATTCGTTCCAATTGTCCACATCACCTTCACATTCTGTGTCAGGTAAATACTTGAATGGTTTTAACTGAGCTGAAGTGTGGCTTGAAAGTATATGATGTGCCTGGGGGTGTGTATGGATGTGTGTACATCCTAACCCTATCAGTATCAGTCTGGAAACATACTTGTACTTTCCTCAGATGTCGTTAGCCATAAGGGGATTTTGGCACGCATTCTGTGTCTCTTCCCCAGTGCCGTCTCTGTCTCCCAAACAATTTTCAACGCAATCTTGTATCCCAAGTTTGAACTGACTCTTACAACCAAAGAACCGTATAGGTATCTACATCTTGGGCATGAGATACAAGTCTATAGGTCAAATGTGAATCTAACAAAGGTCATTTTATGAAATGTGTCTTTATTTTTCTACACTCTTAATGCCATGTGAATCGTGTAGATCTTTTAACCTCACCTACTGTTTTGGAACAGTTCACTTCCTGAGCCTACTCTGTGTAATATAATGCAATGATTAACTTCATACCATTCAAAGAATCACGGACTTCAAGGGCTCATATACACAGATCGATCTGTGTAGAAGGGATATAACCCCTAAACCACAGACACAAGGTAAATTGCTTAGGTTTCATGGTGTTACACACAAGATAAACAGACCTGATTCCCTGGTTGATGGACTTGTTTCCTTTCTTCGAAATAGTGTCATAATTACAAAATCATGACATAGACACATTGTAGTCACATCAAATGTCAACGACGATTTTTCAAAATTAGAAACGCTCGTATTTGAAAAAAAAAGAAATAAAACTGGATCGTTTCACACTCCACACCGACTCCATGTTTGTTATTTACACGCTTTGACACAAATGACCCAAGGTCGTTATAACATGTGAAGTGGTATAGTATAAATTATTTTATAAACTGTTAACCATGCTTTGGGGGGGCATCATTCGAATGAATAACGTCAATTTTGAAAGGGTGTGTTAGAGCACGATTAAATTTTTGTAAATAAGAAAAGTAAACAATAGACTCACCATTAGATGGGTAAGGCGCATACGGGTATAGAGTTTAACTCTAATGCCCTATGTGACTTTGACCCTGTTAGGCATGTCGATCCTGTCAGGGGATCTCGCAACTTTTAACTTTTTGTGTGTGTCTTATTCATGGGGTTTATTCCATTTTGGTATATGTTAACACATGATCTTGATGTACCTTAACACATGTCATATAATACTTGTTGTATGTATTTATGTATCTGATTATAGATTTTAGGTATTTGCTTACTTAGAGACACTCTGATCGCACTGCCATGATCATAAAAGTACATTGTAAATATGCCATTCCAAAATTTTCAAAAAGTAAAAACTTTTGATTTTTTTCTGATTTTAAATAAACCTTGCTTGAGTTAAGGTCATCACAGTGGTGTAAAAGTAGTTTGCTGTCTCAAACAAGGTTTGGGATAATCCATGAAAGTAATCCATAACTTCCACTTGCAATTATTTTCTGAATTTGAAGTTCAGTCCTAGGAGCATAGCTCTCCATCCAAACTTTCTTACACCAAGTGGTCATGACATGTCTCTCCTCTTGCCCAAGGGTCGTTCCTTTCATTGGCTCTTAATTTCTCATATGCAACAAAAGATTGGAACAACATTCTCTTTTCCAAGTTTGGTCGAAATCGATCACATGTAGAACTTTAGTGGGTGAGAAAACAAAATTTATATTTTAAAGTTTTTTTGAAAAAAGGAAAATTTTTTTTAAAAAGGAAAGGGTGTAACCAAGTGATGCATGAATTTATCAATACATCAGGCCAGGTACCCTATCTCGATCAACTATATATTTTTTTTTCAGCAGGTAATATTGAGAATTTTTTTAACATTGAGAAAGTCAAATATTGAGAATTATCATACATCATGCATATTAGCCCTCCTACACATATATTATATTTTTGCAGCAAGTTAATATTGAGATTGTTTAAACATTGAGAATGTCAATATTGTATTTACTCCATACTCATGCTGTCCCCATCTCTACAATATATCTTTTATTTAGATTTTATCTTCCATGTATTGGCCAAATTACAGAAAAGTTTCCATTTCTTGTACATGACCAATCCAAAGATTCATGTTACCAGAATCATTAACCACTGAACTGATTTCCTTTACACCAATTGTTTGACTGAAACATATGCCTTTCCCTTCTGAGCCTTGGAAGCCCAAAATACCATTAAGCACCCCTAAACGAGAAAATGGACTCGACCAGTGACCCCAGGTCACAACCCTGATGACCATCACTCTTCCTCATGTCGTTTTGGGCCGCCCTACAAAACGAGACGCGTGTAAATCGCCAGCTCTGTGTTTAGCAGCCAAGATTATCTGAGATATTTGAATACTGGACTGTTGTCGTCTCAATACGAATACTCCTACTACATAAACCATCTTACTGTCATATATTACTGGCTTATATACTGGATTTATAAAGCTCTATTTGGACGGAATAAACGGGGCGACTTTTAGCAACCCGTCGAGAGCGTTTAATTTGGGTAGCACTTTTTTTTAACCGTCCGATGCTAGTCCATGTGTATCTGTGGTAGCGGTAAAATAGTAAACATGCAGCTCAGATGCCGCACGGGTTGCGTGCTTGGATGCCTTGCTTCTTGTGAGCCTGTTTTCTGTTTTTTGTAGTTACATACTATCTATTAACGTTCTATTGGGTGATTGTCTATTCTTTTATTTTTAGCTTTTGGTATTTTAATAAAATATGTGAAACTGACTTTTTGGAAATCTTTACCGTGTGGTGACTTGGTTTACCCGCGGCGACGGTATCTTTGTCTCTCCCGCGTTGGCGGCCGGGTTTTACCGCGGCACGCCTTGTTTTTCTTTTTTTGTCTCTTCCGTTCCGACACGCTCGCCCATTTGGCTCGCTTCAACCCGGCCGTCCCCGCGACCCTCTTGTCTCTCCGTGCGTTCTTACGGGTCTTGCGTCCTCCGCTGTTGCTAGCCTTCGTTCCGTTTGGTGCTCTTTCCCTTTGCAGTGGCCTCTCAGTTTTCCATGTCGCCGATTGAACACTGTTTCCCTGTCTAGCTTCGCTTAGGAACAATGGGGTGGGGGTGTGTTCTTGTGCTTCCGGTCCCCCGAGGGTTCTTCCAGGCGGCCCGCTGCTTGGTAGCACTAAGAGGTTTAAACTTCTGCTACTCATGGCGTGTTCAGTAGGGGCGTTTCTCTCTCGGAGTTTCGCCGTCTACCCTCGCTAAACCGGCCGCTGGCTCTCCTGGTCTAGCCCTAGGGCTTCTCCGGAGCAGGCTAGCGCGGTCTGATGCCCTCTGCCTTTTTCCTAGGGATTTTTGGGCGGCTTGCAGACCATCCGTTATAGACCTCGGTTGTCCTAGCGTCTAGTCGTGCCGCCTCCTTCTGGTGGCTTGACTGACTAGGTACGCTGCCGCGTTGGATTCGCCTGATTTAGAGCTCGTTGCTTTATCGTGCAGGCTAGCGTGGTCTGCTCTCCCTTTCCCTGTTGGATTCGGCGGCTGCGTCCTTCGGTATGCGTTGTTTTGTGGCTATTGGTGACGCCCCGGTTTTCTTTCTTCGGGCCGATCCGCGCTAGTCAACGGCGCCCGGCGCTCGTGGTTTAGGAGTCTTCGTTCGCCGCGGGTGTTGATTATGGCTTCACTGTTTCCCCTCATGGCTAGCGCTACAGCGGTGTCATCTGAGGCTCGTGCCTTCATTCTTTCCCAGTCCTTCCTTCGCATGGCTGGGAGAGGCGCGCGGCGCTTCGCCATGTTGGCCCCCCCTCACGCGGGGTTACCGTGCGCGGTTACTGGTGAGGTTCGTCCAGCACTGGTTCCCGCTTCAGTTCAGCCGTTACGGCACAAGAACCACAACCCGTGGGTGTTTCCGTTCGGCAACACCCCAGCATGGCTAGCCTGCTAGCTCCCGCGGGTAATTCTGGCGCGTGCTGCTTCTTCACCATGCCTAGCGCCGCTTCCATCCGAGTCGGGCCTATTGACAGTTGCCGTCTGCTTTATTCTCTGTTCCCCCTTGGGTCTAGACCCTGTTTCTAGCCTGGCTTGATGCTGGTCCTTTGGGTCTTTATCCCCTGACTTCCTTGGGAGTCGTTGCCTATCGCCTTGGCGGTCTTTTGAATCGGCCTTGGCCGAGGCCTTGGGGCTTTCATTTCATCACTCTGCTTTTCTTCATCTCTCGACTTAGCCCCCCCCCATCTCATTCGGGTAGCTGGGGCCCTGGGTCTTCCCACGCAGCTTGACTGGGCCCTTGTCAGGCCTGGCCTGGCCTAGGACTGATGCCCTGCTGCTGGTGTATTACCTTGGCCCCCTTCGGGGTTTGTTAGGCCCTATGCCTATGCGGTGCTAGCGTGGCCCCCTCCGGGCTTCCACTGGCCTGCTCAGGCCTGGGGTAGGGGCTCTATGTCCTTCTCCCTTGGTCGTACACCCCGTAGGGAACCTGATCATTTGCGCCTTATTGGCTGTTTCTTCCTTGCTCTCTGTCCTCACTTTTGTGCGGCGCGAGACCTCGGCCTCCATGCCGGCTGGTGCCCCTGGGGCCTAGCCTGCGCCTTGCCGTCCTCGGGCTTTGGTCATTCAGGTCTTGACGCTGAGCCTCTGGTTCCCTCATTGTGGCTTGGCTCCCACCCAGTGGATGCCCTCGCCCCTCTGGCTCGTTTCCTTCTGCGCGCTGGGGGTTTAGCTCTGTTGCCTAACCTTACCCTGTCTCCCAGGTCCTCACCCTAGCCCTTGAATGTCTTTCGACTTTCGCCTGACTCCGCACTGTTGGGTGCGGTGTCTTGACCGTGGGATCCTTCTCCCGTTTGTTCGGGAGTTAGGGGCTGGCGTTGACAGTTCCGCACATTTCCTTTGGCTCCCAGCTGACTACCCTGGTCCTCTGTCTCCCCCGGGGGGACCTGGACGCGGGTTTTTGGGTCGGCTCGACGATGCCCTCTTTGTGGCGCGTCGTACGGGCATAGCGGCGGGCCTTGTTCCCCGGCCTACGTTGGGGGCTCGTCCGGGCCTAGCTTTGGGGCTCGCTGGGGCCTAGCGCGATTCCCGGGCTTCAGGCCCGGGGTGCTCCCGATTCGTCGGGGGTCTGTCTTAGGGGGGTTCCCCCCTCCTCTCCAGCGGTTTCAGGCTCCCGTTGTTCGATATCTTCACTTGCGGTTTTTCTTGCCACGGCCTCTCTGTCTCAACTGTGCTGCCTAGCTGGGTATTCCCTTGCTTGGTGAATTCTCCGAACTCTCCTTCACTGGCGGTTTTCACAGTTGTTCCTGGCAGTTGGCTTGGCCTTGTCCTTTTCCCGTCCGCCGTGTGCGACCGGATCTTGTGCTTTCCCCTTATTACCCTCGGGTCCTGGGGCACTTCGTTGCTCTGGCTCCTGTCTTTCCGACCCTGGGAGCTCTTGTCATGGGGTTCTGTGCCACTTCCGACGGGGTAATTTTTATCCCTCTTTGAGTCTGTGACTTGATCTTTTTAGTCGGTGTGCGAGCTTCTCGCTCAACCCGGGCGGGAATGTGTCTGGGGCGTAAACCCCCCGTTGTGAGTCTTTCTTCCATGTCTAACGTCTTCGATTTTTTGGGTTGTGAGTTGATTACTACTTAACTACCCCTTGTTTCTCGAGCCTTTGGTGTCTATTCGGTATCTCTCGCCGTTTGGGGTAAGCACCCTCTCCGGTTGTGCGGCTCTCTTCACTCATCTTCCTCCCGGGAGATTTTGGTTTCGAGGCCGCTGTGCTGTCCACCTGGCCTCTTCTTGGTGGCTCCTTTTTGCCCATCCGGTGTTCGGCTAAGTGGCATCTTGTTTGCCTCCTCGATACCGTTTTGTCTAGTCGTTTGGTGGGGGGGGCTCCAGAAGTTTCCCGCATGTCTTAGGAGGTTCATTCGGTCCTTCTACGACTTTGTCACCTGCTCTCTGCCGACAGTCGCCACTGGTTTGGCTTCTACTCGGGCTTCCCCGAGGCCTTTAGTCGAGCCTGGCTACGCCTCGCCTTTCGGGGCTTGACCTCGTTTCTGCAGCGGCTAACACTCTGGGTTCCCCCTCTGGTAGACTTATCGGTGGTTTACCCACTTGACTCTGTCACCACTGGGTGGGGCCCTGTGAATTGACTGCTGGCCGATCTGGGGGATGCTAGTTTGTTTTTATTAATCTAGGCCTTTGACTGCCTCTTCGGTGCCCGGTTCTGGTGCCGGCGGCTCCCGATTGCGGAGGTCTTGCCGTCGTTCCTTTCCTCGGTGTAGTTCTGTCTTCCTCCCTAGTCGAGGCTTGAATCGTCCCTCCCTCTCGTCCTGGCTGTGACAGACTGAGGTGGGACTTCTCCGCTTATTTTGAGGCTTTGGTTAGCTGTCTCCGAGCGTCAGTTGTTCGGCCGCAGCTCAGCCTCCCAATTTAAGTTGTTTGGTTCGGCCTTCGGTGACGTTGGCTCGTGCCTTTGACTCCTGTAAGGTGTCTGTTCCTGTCCCGAAAGCTAGCTCCCTCTTTGGGGATCTGGGTTGAATACGCGAGTCCCTTGGCGAAGCCCCCAATTATCCTTTGGGTGCGGCGTCCGCTCTAGTCCTCGCCCTTTATATTTCTCTTTCGGGTCCCCTTTCCCGCCTGAATTAGCTCGGAGAATTCCTCCTCCTTGTAGCTGCTTCCTCCTGGTCAGGGTCGGACGTTTACCTCCTCTCAGCCCTCGTCGGAACAGCGGGGCCTTAAGCCCCTGTGCCTTTCATCTCTCAACTTTATCTCCACCGGCCCTCTCCCCGTTGGGTCATCTGTGTTAATTCTGAGCGGACCCCCTCTCTAGGGGGCCGCGCCTCCTCGGTGGTGTTTTTTTGGGATTAGGCTTCTTTGCCCCGCGTCTTTTACGCAGGTCCGCCTTGCGCTTCTCCCTGGCTCCCCTCGGAGCCTCGTTGGTTGCAAAGGCTGTGAAGCCTGAGTTCTCCTCTGCCTCTGCCGCGGAGTGCTTCTGCCTTGTTGCACTCCAGGCCTACGTCACACTCCAGTCTCCTTCAGAGCTCCTCCTCTCCAGTCCTATTCCTTAGGCTTGGTTTTTTTCTCTTCGGGTTTCTCCTTCTCGGCTCTGGCTCTCTCCAAAAAAACTCTGGCTAGGTCATTTAACACAATTATAAAGATCTGAGGTCCTGTTCTCACCGCTTGGTGTCGCCCCCCTGTCTAGGTGAGTTATTGGCTTCCTGACTTTTGGAATCGAGATTCCATGTGTTTTTGTGCTATGGCGTTTTTGATTCAGCCCTTGACTGCATCTATATCGCCATCTCTCTGAGATATCATGCTCCACCTCCGACGGATTGAGTCCTTCTGGTGTTTATTGAAAATATTCATCACGGGTTAATGCATATGTTTCAGTCAACATTGGTGTAAGGAAATCAGTTCATTGTAATGAATTTATTCAAAAACACATATATGTTTTTATCCCCATCATCTAACTGAAGCCTGATTTCCTTTCCAATGCACGTTCCCCTGCCAGGCCCGCCCCACAGCAGATAGGGATGTGTGCGTCCTGTGGGCTATGGGCCAAAACGGAATGGTGAAGAGTTAGGTCGACAGGTGTGACCTGGGGTCACTGGTCGGTCCATTTTCTCTTTTAGGGGTCTAAAATGAGTATTTTGGGGCATTCCCTTCTCAGAAGGGAAATGCATATGTTTCATCAACATTGGAAGGAAATCAGGCGCTTCGAGTTAGATGATTTATAAAACATAATTTTTTTTTGAATAATTTCTACTCTATTCCATAAAAATTAATGGCACTTTAAAAAAATATCAAATATCTATAAAAGAACTAAAAGGTGGAATACTATTGGATTCTAATCCTATTTTGAGTCTTTTCTGGAGATACATTTTTTTTTAAAATGAGCGAATTAAGTCCACTTTAACCACTTGGTTGAAATAAAACAAAGTGTTTTTAGGAAGGTACGATCTGCTTGAACTGCACAATAGTCTAAAAATTTAACCTTTAATGACTTACCTCATTATTCGTAATTTAATTATGTCATGAATATGGTTCTTAATGTTGCTGTTGATTTTTAACAATATGGTGCTTGTGACATACGATTTATATACCATGCCTACATTTCTACTTCCCAAGCATTACCCCGTGTTTAGGAAGGACAGAGATCAAACGGAGGTGGCGTGTTTATTAGCTACTAGAGATGTTATTGTTTCATCTTATTCTCTGATCTGGATGTAAATGTTGAAATTATATGGGTACATCTACACTTTGCAATTCAAACCTCTCTTCTTGCAAGTCCCTATGGTCTCAGACAATAAATGTAAATCTGCAGCAATGATGAACTTTCATTACATTTTCTTCTAAGTTGCGAGTAATCCAAGAGTAAGTTACCCACCATCATCATAGGAGGGTGACTACATCTTTCCAAGACATAGACCTTTGCCTTCATCCTCCTGGACGACAACAAATAGCAGGACAGCATCAGTCCACAACAAATTTTTGAGTTTTCATGATGAAAATTCTTTCCTCAACTGGTGGAAAATTGACAAGACCTTATCAAACAGCATCTAGATCTTGTTGTTACTAGCTGCCTGCCCACGAACTTATCAGTATTGTTGATGTTACTCCATCATTTCAACATCATGTTGTCTTGTTTTAACATTGATTTTGAACGCCTAGAATCCAACCGAAGCCTCTGAGAAAGATATATAATTTCAAGAATGCCAATCCTATATTACATTGAAGGAGAAGTGCAGTTCCTTCTCTAACAGATTTCTGAACAGCAACCCCTCAAGTAACACTGTAATACAAACTGGAAAGTCATCAAAGATACCTTGCAAAAAACAATCTATTGAACCACATATGCCATCTAGAGTGAGTAGGTCAAGTAAAACCTTCCTTGGGTAATGTTGAAATAAACGAGACAGATGGAAAGCGGTGACAGACTCTACACACAAGCTAGAAAGTCAAATTCATCCTCAGATTGGAGAAGTTTCAGAGAGTACAGGAATAAGGTAACTAAAGAGATTAGACAAGCTCATGTAAGCTACGTGAATAATGTAGTCGGAGGAAGCCTCACTGATAAGCCCAAGACCTTTTGGTCCTAAGTTAAATTGATGAGAACAGAGAATATGAGTATTCCACCATTGCGTACACAAAGTAAAATGTGCATCACTGATAAAGATAAGGCTTATGCATTAAATGAGCAATTTCAGTCAGTTTTTTCTCCAACAACCACTGGCTCCGTACCTGTCAAACCCGACTCTCCTTATCCGTCTGTGCCAAATTTAATCATTCATCCTGACGGCGTAGCAAAGCAACTACGGGAACTCAATCCTTCAAAAGCTAGTGGGCCTGATGAGCTGCCACCCAGATTGTTAAAGTGTGTTGCTGATGAGCTTGCACCGGCACTTAGTTTTCTCTATCAACAGTCGGTGGATGTTGGTCATGTTCCTGATGAGTGGAGGAAGGGGCTTGTTTCACCAACCTTCAAGAAAGGTGTTAAATCGGAACCAGCAAATTACAGACCGATATCCCTCACTTGCTTGTGCTGCAAAGTGCTTTAGCATATTCTCAGCCATATATCAAAACATCTTAGCCAACACAAGATCATCTTGGATTCTCAACACAGATTCCGTGAGCGCTTATCGACCGTTACCCAGCTGATTACATCTGTTCACGACTGGGCCACGACTCTTGAACACCGTGGTCAAACTGATGTTATACTATTGGATTTCAGTAAGGCTTTCGACAAGGTTTCACATCGTCACTTGTCTGCTAAACTCCACTTCTATGGCATCAGAGGCTCTACACTTAAATGGATCAATGCCTTCCTTCATAACTGCAAACAAGCAGTCTCAGTCAATGGCCAGCACTCCTCGTGGGTTGATGTTACCTCTGGAGTTCCCCAGGGATCTGTGCTGGGCCCGGCACTCTTTGTTCTTTACATTAATGACATCCCAGAGAACATCTCATCTAGAATACGCTTATTTGCTGATGACAGCATAGTATATCGGGAAATTCACACACCTGAAGACCATAGCATCTTGCAAGACGATCTCCAGAAACTTTCAACTTGGTCCACTGATTGGTTGATGGAATTCAATGTGAAAAAGTGTGCAATCCTCAGCATTACCAAGAAGAGAAACCCAAGCCTTTTCCAGTACACCATCTTTGGACAAGCTTTGAATAGAGCCAATCATCATGATTATCTTGGCGTTACACTATCATCTGATCTCTCTTGGAATACTCACTGCCAAAATGTCACCAAAAAAGCCAGTCAAACACTCAGCCTTCTTCGAAGGACTCTAGGTCCATGTACGAAGGAAGTCAAGAAAAGAGCCTATGAATCCTTAGTTCGACCACGTTTAGAATATGCATCTGAGGCATGGAACCCTCATACTACATCTAGAGTGGATAGCCTTGAGCAAGTTCAACGTACTGCCGCACGTTTCATCTATGCAGATTACCGTCGAACTACCCATGTGACTCCTCTCATATGGGAACCCCTTCATGCACGCAGACTCCTAGCTCAATCTTCTATGTTCTTCAAGATACATTACAACCTGGTAAATATGTCCTCTCCACCTTAATTGTGTCCAGCCTACAAATTACTTATCACGCTATGACCACCAGCTCAAATACAATGTTCCCTTTGCGACCATTGACTCGTACAAGTTTTCATTTTATCCTCGCTCAATCCGTGTGTGGAATCATCTTCCAGCCACTGCTGTTTTAGCTCCAACTGTAGCTGCATTTAAAGAAGCTGCTATGCCTGCCATCCTGGTAATGCTTCCTCCACCAGGCTCCAGACTCCTGTAGATGTCACCATGTTCCTGTATATAGTGCACCCTCATTTTGGACTCTTTAGTTGGAATTGGATTGGTTTATCCTCCTTCACTTCAGTTTTGCACCCACCCTTGTTTGTGACATCACCTGCATCATCCAAGTATAGCTCTAAGTAGCTGCAAGTGGATTATCATTCAAGATTCAAGATGTAATATATACCTATGTCCTAACATACATATGGAAATTATTGAACTAGCCAGATTTGAAGTTTGCTTCATTGTACTTTATTGCTGGTAGCAGACATCATTTGTTTGTTTTGTAAACATTTCATTTGTAAGCAAGATGTGGTACATCAGTTTGTATGGATTAAAGTTGTAACTGCCCATGTAGATTTTGTATGTCGCAGCTGTAAAACTGGCAAATCTTGGTGGCGCACTACTCCAAAACATATGGCAAATAACATGCTAGTTAGTTATATGCATTGTTGCTGGGCAGATTTTGTCTGAACTCCAGATGGCCGCTCCCGGCTATAAAGTTAACACAGCCTGATTAGTGCCCCAAGGAGGATTCTCAGGAGTTTGTCAGGTACCATGTTCGTTCTGAAAGTGACTCCCTAAGCAGGACCAATTTTCAGTGTAAATATACCTCTAACGGGACCAATTTGCAGAATACCAACTTGTTCCATTTTCATTTTTCAGTATGTGTCAGTATTTTTATCTCCTTTTCCCTTATCTCCTTCTCATTGTCTTTGTTGTCATAGTCATCATCCGCTATCATCATGTATGTACGTTATCCACCAGTGGACTATCTGCGACCCCTCCACAAATAGTCCGCTAGTGGAATAATTGCGCACGGGATTCTCAAATAGTCCACTAGTGGAATAATTGCGCACGGTGCGCAAAAAACTCCGTCCCTATAAGGAAACGGTGGATCATTTCTGCGACGGGATCCTCAAATAGTCCGCTAGTGGAATAATTGCGCAGGGGATCCTCATTTAGTCCGCTAGTGGAATAATTGCGCACGGGATCCTCAAATAGTCCGCTAGTGGAATAATTGCGCACGGTGCGCAAAAAACTCCGTCCCTATAAGGAAGCGGTGGATCATTTCCGCGCACGGAATCCTCAAATTGTCCGCTAGTGGAATAATTGTGCGGAAATGATCCAGGGAAGGATTTTTTTGCGCACCTGTGCGCAATTATTCCACTAGCGGACTATTTGAGGATCCCGTGCGCTGAAATGATCCACGTGCGCGGATGCTCCTACAGTGGACTATTTGAGGATCCCGTGCTCAACTGATCCACTATCGAAATATATGAGGATCCCGTGCGCAAACAATCCACTAGCGGACTATTTGAGGATCCTGTGCGCGGAAATGATCCACCGTTTCCTTATAGGGACGGAGTTTTTTGCGCACCCCGTGAGCAATTATTCACTGCGGCCTTTTGAGCATCCCGTGCGCAATTCCACTAGCGGACTAATTTGAGGATTCCATGTGCGCATAAAATAATCAACCGTTTCGTTATAGGACGGAAAAGTTTGATTTAGTTTTTAGCGCACCTGTGCGCAATTATTCCACGAGAGGACTATTTGAGGATCCCGTACGCAACTGATCCACTGCGCGGATGCTCCCTACATTGGACAAAAATTTGAGTCCGGCTCAACTGATCCCGATCGGAATATATGAGGATCCCGTGCGCAAAAAATCCACTGTCGGACATATTTGAGGATCCTGTGCGCGAAATGATCCACCGGTTTTCCCTTTAGGGACGGAGTTTTTTTTGCGGCAAACCGTGCGCATTATTCCACTTGCGGACTATTTGAGCATCCCGTGCCGCAATTTTCACTAGCTATTAATTTGAGGATCCCGTGCGCATAAAATGATCACCGTTTTTCGTTAGAGGGCGGAGTTTTTAGCGCACCTGTGCGCAATTAAATTCCACTAGCTGACTATTTGAGGATCCCGTACGCAACTGATCCACTATCGGTCTAAATGCACCCCGTGCGCAATTATTCCACTAGCGGACTAAATGAGGATCCTGTGCGCTGAAATACCCACCGTTTCCTTATAGGCACGGAGTTTTTTGCGCACTCCGTGCTCAATTATTCCACTAGCGGACTTTTTGAGGGTCCCGTGCGCAATTATTCCACTAGCGGACTAATTGAGGAGGGGTCCGCGATAGTCCACTTTTTTGGGGGATGCTTACCGGCCATTTCTTCATGGTCTTACCACAGCAACCAGCTACCCGAGTAGACATGGATTACCTCCCACTAGACGTACACTCCCAGGCCAGGATTCCGTGTATTTTTGGCACACATAGCCGGATAGTGTACACACAGCTGCTGTCTGCACTGTCGTGGAGTGGCTATGTTGTTACACCGGCTCTCAGCGCGCATGGTATTTCTCATGGCCATTTTGGTTTTTTTGATATTTGGCATATATTTGCATTTTTTTTACAAGTGCGTGAATATGGGGTTTTTGATGATGCCACATTTGAATTATCGTAATGATTTTCCTAAAAACGTTCAAAAAACGCTAAACGTAGCTAAGTGTATAGCGCCCCCCCCCAAGCCCTGCCCCTCATTTATGAAATTTTCACCCACTCTCAAATGGCGTCGTGGTAACCGCGGGTAGCTATGTGGTACTGCGTGTCTACTCCAGTAATGTCTCCTCAACATTCAGCTGCTCTCCACCTAGTGGCGGCCGCACTACAAGGTATCCATTGGGGTAGGTAGCAGAGTAGCCACAATTACTGTATACCTAATAATTGTGTACTTAGTAAGCCCTATCGTTGTTAGCCTAGCCGCCAATCGCAATTAGCCCCAGTGTGGGTACAGTGCAGTAGCTGCCGCGGATAGACATGGTGTAGCTGCCGTATAGGCACCGACGTGATAGTAAGACCGGCCCGGTACATAACTCCTATCATCCATAACCAGTGCTACCTCTGCCCTTCGTTAAAACTGCCGTTAATCCTTAATTTGAAAACTCTCTATTCCTTTTCTACTGGGCAATGCACTGGTGAATTGGTGGATTAAACCCACATTGTTGTGTCTGTAATGCTGCGCATGTGACGTGTGCGCGAAGGCAATTTTGTGACGGTAAGTGTGAGCTGTTTGGAACATTTTTTGATGCCTGACGCTTTCATGTGAAATTTTACACATTTGTGCTGCATGCGCTTCATTTGAAATTGTCGGAGAGTGCTGCTAATTTTAAAATGTGTACTTTGCCACTTTTGCTAAATGATAATAGAAATTTGAAAATATTGATCTTTTCATCTCCCTGAATTTCAAAAACAAAATTTATTAAAGGTTTTTCATAACATCTAAGCTGATATTCAAACCACCAATAAATGAATGGTGGACATTGCTCCAATGGGTTAAATTGATAAACAATGGCATAATACCTTTTCTTATGGTATTTAAATGTAGCCAATTAGTCCATCATATTATTCCCTCAGTTTGATTTCGTTCATGATAATCATTACATCTCACAAGTAATCACACCACTAACACACACCAAAATTTAAATCGAATTTGCGCACATTTCATGTCGGGCACATATGCCGGATAACGTGCCATCAACAATCAAAACTGGTATGGAAAAAAAAAAAAAAAAAAAAAAACATGACGTGAGCCAATTCAGGTCAGGGTCCCAAATTTATATTGTTTTCCAAGTTATACATGATATTTGATAGTGGACTTCATCTATCTGTTGATCTGTATATTCTACTGTTTGTTTCTAATTATTGTGTAATGTAACTGTATTTTCTGATGTGAGGGCCTGCTTGGAAAGACGTGCTTGACACTGAAAAGCGTTTTACCCTTAAAGGCTCTATCAACGATTTGCTAAATCAGAAAAGCGAATAATCAAAAATCAGATTTTTGGCATATCTGTAACAAGAATGGGTATCCAACAACCCCTACAATTAAGTGCAAAAGAACCTACTAAGAACAAGTCTTATATTTAGTGAATACTGTCCGTCAAAAGGACAACTTAGACAACATGGAATGCAATGAGGAAAAACTCATATATCTTTGCAACACATGCTTTTTCTTCTTTCTGTCAATTTTTAGTTGTAAAAAATAACTTAAGAGAATTCTACAGACTTATCTTCACTTTTACGCTATTTCCTGCAAATTTAGAATATTTTGAATTTTTGGGTGGAAGCACTGATAATGACTTTAAACAAGAAAGATTAAAATAATAATAAATAATATAATGAAAGGGAGAATTGTCCTTTTTTGTGCTGCATATAAAAACATTGATCATGTGAGGGGATTTACAATGATGACAGATCTTAGAGAATTAACTCTGCCCGACACATAGGCCTTTTTAGTGCTCGGGTGGCTTGCCCTTGCAAAATAAAAATACGCAGACACGTAGGTGCTTTGTTGTTAATGCTTAATGAACCAGTGTAGATTGTAATTATTAATAATGTCAGTGAAGTATTTTTAATGATGCTTTATAATCAAACTGACCAAATGGTGTCATAGACTTCAAAAAAGCTTTTCAGCTTGACTGTTACATAACTGTCTTGACATAACCCATCTGTAATAACATTGTTTGGAAATGGACAAGGTATGTGAACTACAGTTGAATCTGTTGCTTTATATTAATCCAAACCCTTGACACGTATACCATATAACAATGCAATTTGTTGTTGTTTTCATAAAATTGCCAGTCTTTTTGTCTGTGACTTTGTGAACGTATTAGGTACACACCACTAATCACTTATACACAGTAGTCTATGGGAAAAATGGCAACTTTGAGCATGTTTCTTTCACATTTAAAACTCTCACAGAGGAAATACAACACCATCACCCCAAAGTACAAGCTAAAATCACCAAATAACCAAATTTTGAACATATGATGACCAGAAAATTTTTTAGTTACGAATCACCAAACTTGCCCGATGTCAGACCGGCAACCCAAGATTCTCTATAGTTCCCAAAGCTAGTAATTTGCAAATCGATGTGAAATTGATGACCGCGGAGTAAATTACCTCAAATTCACTGTCCAAATGCCACTTAGTTTGAGAAAACATACCAGTCTACCATGTCAATCATGAAATTTCATCACTTTCTTAATATAACTAGTGCATTTTCACACATTTTAAAGCACTTTTTCCAGATGCCATGCAAGAAAGGACTGCCATCACCCAGTGAAAACAATCGAACAACCCGCTGAACGCAACGATCATACGCAACGTTGGCAGACGCGCGCGAAAGTAGCAAAAGGCGGTATGACGCGAGCGCTTCAACCTAAAAATAACTTCAATACGCAGCGCGTACTACCTGGGTTCAATTAAACGAATTGAACCCGGGCATCAGCCAATGAAATTGCTTACATTTTCACAGCTGTTTAAGAATGGTTAATAGACCATTTTAAATCAGAGTTTCCTGATAAGCATCCTAAAGGGTCTTTACATGCAACTGCTGGGCACAGCACTCGTGCTTATTTCACCTTTGCGTAATGCTTGTCACTGCCAAGCGCTTTAGGAATGTATTTCGTATGCAAGTGCATGAGGTAGCTCATGTACTCCGAACATTTTTTTTTATTTGAAAAGATCTATTGTCTTCAAGTTAAAGGTGCTGCATTTGATCTTATATCATAGTAAATCAAAGTCAAATCACTTAGAATGTAATGAAAAAACTAAGCCATAGTGCATGAAATTTATGAACTTTATAATATTATAATATATACCAAATCATGAAAATGAAAGAAGTCACTTCCTATTCATGTAATATAAAATAAAACTGTTTAAATGTATGGGCACTGCATTATATGCAAGATATTGGAACTAAATATCATGTGATTAAAGTCAAGCCTTAAAATCCCAAGATTGTTCTTGGGTGGTTTTGTTTCATTTACAGACTGCTGTGATCAATACCTCTGATATCTAATGGTGCATTCCTAACTTGATCAAAACAAGTTGATTGTTCAATAAATACATAGATGTTTTATAATAGCCTTTGCGTGTTCAACTTGCACACATCAAGAACCTCTAAGTGTTGCATAACAGTAAGAAGAGATTGAAAACCATGGCCGGGCGTGGCCGCATCCTGGCTTAATCAGCATCAACATTTTTTTCAGGACATGCAGAGTATCCAGACGCGGATCCAGGGAGGGGGCACGCGCCTCCCGGTAATTCTGAAAAATGTTGCAAAATCAGTCCATTTTGAACAAGTTTAGCCTTTCAGCCCCCTGGTAATTTTGACGTTTGTCAAATCCTGGATCTGCCCCTGGTATCGGTGGTATTCATAATATTAAGCCCAGGCTTATATACTATATCCTGCAATCCATTCTTTCCAGCCTACTGCGACTTCCCCCGACTTGGGATGGGTGGCGGTGGGTTGAACACTTTTGTCCCGGGAACCCTCCCTCTCCACCTGCAGAAGCTTGTCAGGCATTTGTGTGTATGTTATTGTACCAAGTCCCCCATTTTCATCACGTACAAGCATGGAAATTTTGTTCAAGGGCAAGTGGCTTAGGACAATTTGAGGGAGTATGGATTCGTAACTGAGCGATGTCATGAATGAGGTTAATAATAACTTTGCAACTGTTTTTATTGGTTATTTATTTTTAAATTGAAGCAAAGCATTTTGGCTCCTTACAATTTCCTTCATAGCTGTGCCCTGTGGGAAAATCTCTCCAAAATGCATAGCTTTGATTTAAAATAATAACCTATAAAGCTTTGATTGTGTAAAATTAAAATTGGTCAACCAGAACAGGGCACATTTTCACTCATAACATCCAAACTAAGCATCCTTAGCCCTAAGATTTCACAGGGTAAATGAAATACCAAACTTTTGAACCACTTCTGGAAAACTGGGGGTTTCTGGGGATGAGGCTATTAGCATCGACCATGGCCCTTTAAAGAGTCAATTCCATGAATCCCCAGCTCATCCCCATAGACTTATCTCAACATTGTTGCGTTTTTCCTTTTTTTTTCGAACCATTGGCCTAAGAAAAGTGCGTCCCAAGTCCGACTTACTTCGATCTACTTTGTTAGAAATTCATGATTTCATATCCTCTGGCCCTTCAGCTAAATTGAGAACCCCAGCATTAGGCATACATTCATAAATGCTTCCTTTAGAATCATCTTGAATATGTTGAGGTGTTTGACAAATGCTTATAAAAAGATGGGGGATGGGAAAAAGCATATATTGCACAGTACCATGGGTGGGGGGGGGGTAAAAATTTCAGATTTTTTTTATTTTTTGCTTTTTTTTTTACTCTTTTGATTTGTGAGTTTGTTTTTTGTTTTGCATGTTTTTCTGTGTGGAAATTGCTGTAAGTTGTAACAGAGACCACGTAATAACATTGAAATTTGGTTAATATGTTGATCTTTATTATAATCACATTGATACCATGTTATAAGGCATCAGTTCCAATAAATTTTCCTCTGCCAATTTCTATGTTGAATCATATAAAAACAAGCACCAAGCCACACACTCGTATTGTTTGTAATACATTTTCATTTATTGCATGTTTATTTGTCAACAAATAGACAAGTAGTACCTGTACACGAACACGGCATTCAAAGTTATATCAAGTCTTCCATATCCATTCTGACAATTATAAGAGTTAATACTTTACTAGATGTTATCAATGGTAAAAAACATGGGTACACTGATCAGGTGGTTGGTACCAACCAAAATTGACCATTTGGTACAATCCAGGGAGTTAAAATGCAACAAATGTGATGGGCATCCTCTTAAAGTGCCGTTTGTACCATGCCCTTGTTATCATGGCAGCAAACTCTGTATATATAAAGAATACCATAGCATCTATCTAACACATCTTTCATACTTTACTAAATAATCTCAAACCAAAACAGAAAGTCAGAGTTCAACCTTTCTTAAATTTCCTGAATCAGTTTTCCCTTTTCACCAAATGGAAATTGAGTGGACAATTTCAGTTAACCATACTTCCAATGTACTTTAAAAAAAAAAATCAGCTTAAATTGATCCAATCCTGATTTGCTCAGACGAAATATCCGATTTACAAAACTTCAGTTATCATCATTCTTATGTTCTCCAAATACCTCAGTTTACTAATCATTCTTCTAGTAATACTCATTTTCAAATTTATGAGCTTTAAAAGGACAAATTTACTTTATATTTTGCACTTTCATAATTTTATTTATTCCATGCAATGGGCCGAGGTGGACAGATTTGTTCATTTTTTTTTAGCCATTTAATTCTAGAAACACCAATCAAGTCCCGAAGATGCAAATGAGGTATTACTATTGTCTGTCATGCGTCTGTATGATGTTGTGTAGTAGGCGTGACAGAATAAATGGTATACCTATCTTTACATCCTTGGACTGCTATTTAAACGTCTACCAACGGATGCCCTCCTATTCATTGCTGGTAACCCCCTGCATAGACCTGCCAGGCAATTTTGGTGTCGGAGAGACACCTATCATATTGGGCTTGTAGGGTGCTATACACTACACTGATTGGAATAGTAGTAGAATTTTAAAAATATTTTAAAAATATTGTTTTACACGTCATCAAGTCATTTTGATAGTTAAGTGATTTTAAATATAGCAAAAAATGAATATAAATCTAAACTCAATCATTTAAATAGAATCTGCTTATATATCGTGAACCCAATGTGAATATAAAAACCCCAAGGCAAAATCTGTCTTGTAGACAGTTAACAAATTAACCTGACAATACAAATGTGATAACCCTTGAAAAACGATGCCATTACTTATTGGATTCAAGTTTTTAAAATATCGCAGTCCCAATGTCAATACCAATGTAAAATAATAACACAACCCTATCCATAATAACGTGTCATTTCATGATATTTTGGTTATTTTCAAAGCAAACAAACCCATGATTTTAGTGTTGCACAATATTTTCTTAGTTATTTCTTTATTGCAATGGTCACCTCTCTCGCATAATCTTAAAAATGGACATTTACAACCTGTTCGGTTCCATGGCTTCTGTGATTTTGATAGAAAAAAGACAGTATTTGGTCAAACTCTAGAAATACTGATAGAAAAACATGGAGGTAAAGAAGAGGCACCTTACTTAAAATGTAATCGAACAACCAATCATATCTCAAGAGCCAACCACTCCCGATCGATTTTAATTGGCCGTTTTTAATACACAAGTTAGCATAAGGCAGAAATAAATAATTTGAAGCACCTACAATTTCATGTTTGAAAATAAGCAGCACACAACAATGTAATCCTTTGTGATTTCAGCCCTAATAGTCACTACCCAACGAGCTTGATAAATTAGAGGCACCCTGCTCAGCGAGGAAATGAAGCCGACCAGCAGCCAGGACTTCACACTTTCATCGTCTGCCTCACGATCTGTTTCATGAAAGCCGGCGTTGGTCACCACTGGCTATTGCTGAAGTGAACTACCATTTTACACGAAACTAACCTTACAGAGAGTAGCGTAATATCGTCTAACAAAAAAGGGCGAGGGTGTTACTTCGAAATTGCAGCCAAATGTGAATTTTTGATCGCAGCCTTTACGGCTGCTGGCTTCTGCTGCCAGGTCATCGCATCTTAATTTCAACGTTGCCGTTTGCTAACACATTACCAGCAATCGTTCACTAAAATCCCTTCCAAAGTGTCAAGTAACAAGAAAAACTGAGAGTCCACGTATAATTTGGTGGGCTTGATAAGATTAACCTAAACAATTCTGTAAGGTTTACGTGTTTCCAGACCTTGTTGTTTTCATTCCATACCTGAGTAATTGACCACAAAACATAAGACAAAAAAATCCTGAATTCAGCAATTCATTCAGGAACGTGTTCTCTATTTTGTGGCCGCAAAATCTGGCTTCATGTGCACCAAAGTTGGCAACACTTTCCTGAATGAATTTATTTGATTTGGCTTGTTTGGCCGCTTCCTTCATTTCGATGAAATCATGGTAATATGAGGATTGCTTATTGAAATTGTAATAAAAATATAATTATTTACATAACCACGATTTTTCGGTGACAACTATTACATTTTTCAAAATAATAATCACTTTGTTGACGTTTTCTATTTTGCCTTTATTTCAGAGCGTGAGTTTTAGGTTATTTGTAATAAACTGGACAATCACCCTGCCAGCATCGGCGCTCATATTTATTCAAGCCGTTGAGTACTACCTGACAATTGGTAATAAATGGTTTGAAAGCTGCATTTTAATTGGTTATTCAAGTGATATATATGATCAATTAGCCATTAAAATGCTGTATAAGAGACGCAGTGGCTCATAGGGCTATAGCTGACTCTTGCATCGTACAAGACAACATGAAATACTGTTAAAATGTCTAGGGATATAGGCTGGTATTCTGAAAGGGAGTCTAACTTTAGACCTGAGTTTAAACCAGGGTTAGTCCTACATGAGTGGACCTTTTTTCCTTTCAAAATACTGCGAAAGTTAAATGTAATGGGTGAGGAAATTTCTCATAGATGGGCTGTTCCAACCCATTCATGAGGAATTTTCTCACCTGTTACAGCACATTTTTAGAGTTATGGTGGAAGGAAGAAAGGATAGGTAAAAGAAAAGAAAAGAAAGAAGGTCCACTCATGTAGGACTAGCCCTGGTTTAAACCCGGGTCTAAAGATAGACTCCCTTTCAGAATACCAGCCATATTTAATAAGATAAATGTTTGTAAGGCTTCAGCACTTTCAAGTCAACCTCTCAATCTTCGTCTTTTATAATTATGTTTTGAGTTGCATAATATTTTGCTTTCAACTGACTGAGTAATAAGTTGCCATTTTGGCATGACTTAACAGGATGTTTATATAACCTAATCTTTACAGGAGGTGTCTGCCAAATAACAATATTCAAACATATTTTAACCCATACTACAACTGCTTTTGGAAAGAATTTGGTTTCATGCCACAACCCTATGAATAAACTGCAAACTGAAGGATGTGGTGGCAGAATACTGAATTCATCCCTTGTTTTCACTTGAAAACAAATTGAATGTTGACATTATGTGAAAATTCCAGGAGAAATCCCCTTGTTTTTATTGGCTGTTAGCTCCAAGTAGCAGTGACATCACTGCCACTCTTCATTGTTGTGCGGCAAGCTTTTTTGCCAGAAGCACAAGGTCAATAACTCACATACAAATTGCCTTTGTTTTCTATAGACATGAGATCCAGTTTTGTCCCTGCTAACGGGGGTGGCCGGATTCCCCTCACATTCACAGCAATACTGCTGTGTTAAGATTTATTGGCGCAAAGGATAATTGACCGGATGCCCTTCCTGACGTCAATGTGCTGGATGGCCGCCATTAGCTCTCCAGAGCTGACGCCCTTGTAGGTAATCTTCTTTTTAGTTCTACCAGGGTAACCAGCTACCCTCATTAGAATCCCAATTAGATGCTAGGTGGATTAACACCTCATCTGATGTAGCAGTCATCGGTAAAAAATACCAGCAATAAAATTATCCTTATTATTATTAGCAAAGTCAGAAATAATGAACATATTAGACACCCAAGTTGTTTTCAAGTGACGTGACAATGATTGCAGTATGGGTTATTTTAAACAAGTTTGAATATTTTACTGTGCCAGACAAACCCTTTAAATCTATAACTCAAAATTAACATAAAACACTAATTCATCTTTGTCTATTTGTGAAGACTCTTTAATGAATGAGAAAATAATCATTAAAGGGGCATCATAATCCATAGCCTCATTCTCCCCACTTAAACTAACAGTTCAGGTATAAAATTCTAGCTAAGTATTGCCTGCAGACTTTGCCATCTGCAGGATATTACAAATTACGTACAACAATGACTTATGGAGCACTGCAACACAAGCCCTTTGCCGACAACACAAAAACACCATCAGAATCAACTGAAATTCTTGAAATAAGCTATTTTGATTCATAAATAATAAAAAAGAGGCTGTTAGGATCATAAAAATGCACCTTCAATGATCTTTATTTCCAGAATTGTTGAGGAAACCGGCTAAAGTATAGCAAGTTTATGTGCGAGTTGTTTTATACCTCAGAAAACAAAGAGCTCAAACTCATCTTGTGTATAATCCTCCTGTAACTATACAATAGGCTTGAGACATATGTTAAAACTTGGTACACCACATAATATGAGTTTCATGATGCTTACATTACACCACCCTGGACATGGTTCAAACCTTAAATATGGAAAACACTTGCTTTGTACATTTTGTAAAGATAAAAAAAAATGAAAACTGTTTTTGATCTTTGTACAAAAAAATTAATAGAGAGAGATACTAGCCTACAAGTATATGTGAACTCACAATATGATTTCAGCTACTTCTACAGGAAGGCTGACGAGTTTCATGTTTTATGAGGCTTCAATTTGAAAACCAAATAAACGACAGGTAAATGCTAGAAAGAAGTTGAAATCCATACCCCGTGGGGGAGTATGGATTTTATATGGAAGAGTGCAATGACGATACAGACCTAATCCCAGGTTCATTGCACTCAAGATATTTTCCAAAGGTGTCGATTAGTCACCAGGAATAAACTCAATTCGTGCTCCGCCATTTTGGAATTAAAGGGAGGCTTCGTTGGCTGGGTGCAACTGCCGCTCGTGTAAAGCACTTGTGTTCAATTCAAAGCGCAGGCATCGAAGCGCGCATTTTATAGCGGCTGTTCTGTAATTCCTCCCAAACCTCACTTTCATCACGAAATAGTTGTGACATGAATACAGCGCCATCAAAATACTGCCAAAACCACTGCTTCCATAAGACAGCCTTTGAGCTGACAGCTTTTAGCATTTACCGGTCAAGTTGACTTTAGCTACAAATTTTAAAAAGCCACATTATACCACAGCATAGTTCAAAGACAAACATAAATACACCCACAACTTGTGTGTAGTAACGGTAGGTTAATATTTCGACAGACCTCAACTGACACTAGTCTTATCATGTTTTTGCGCGCCAGATGCATGACAATACGTGTACATAAAAAGCATGTTCGAAAGGCTATTATCTGCAGACGTCTGCTCGAAGTATGAACCCACCTTGTATACGCCTGCATAAACTATTCCGGGTACCATAATCAGGGCAAATCCCTTGGTACACAGGTGTACATGGAATATTAAACTTTATTACCGCAGCAATTGAGACTACAGAAGCTTGTGTTTTACAGAATACCCTCAGTACACCGAACACTCGCCTTATCCAAACCCTGTACTAATACAATGATAATCATTCTACATCTAGTCTTAGTGCTACAATCTACCCTCACATCTTGAAATGTGGTCTAAAACCTAGCCAATATCATAACACACTATCACCTATCCCTAACCCTGTTTCCAAGACCCTTACCCTCAACACTAGTGTTTTGGTGTATTCTATAATAATGGCATAGAGAAAAAACAAAACAAAATTAAACAAAAAGAGTTGTTCAAATTTGTTGCCTGCAACAAAATTATAAACCCTTTTTTAACATTATGTATATACAAGTGTACCATGTTCACAAAAAGCCTTCCTGGCTTTCTAAGTCTGTTCAGTATAAGTTAGGCAAATTTTGACAGACAGTTTTGATTTCTCCATTATATTCTCTAGAGGGCAGCTTCAGCTTATTGATATTTATATACCACTTGTGATTTTGCAAAAGGCTGACATCATTGTGATTGAGCCAAGCACACCATGGGAGCAAGATTTATGCTTTGAGGTAGAAAACATCCTGGATCTCTTTGCACTAGACAAAGCTTGTCTGACGAGTACCTGTTAAAGCACCTTTATTTTAATGGCAAAGCAAACTTCAGGATAATGATCTAGTTTTGCTTTCAGATTCTGAATTACTTTTGCATATAATTTGTAATCCTGTTGCCCAACACTGTCAAATCACCATTGGATATTTAATACATATTCTCTCTGTATGGAGAACAAACCAAGTCCAAAACTTATACTGAACGAACTTGTTACTGTAAGTGCATTGCTACATTATTTAACCTTTGACTTAATACTTCCCTATTGGGCTCAAAATCCAAAGTCCAGGCAACACTTTGCTTTCTTTAAACCTGTTTTAGCAACATGTACAGTCCAATTACTTGTTTGAAAAAGAAATTGATGTATACTGAGATGTTACTTCTTGCAATATGCATAGCAAAATAAGAAACATGTACATTTAAGGGTGCAAAATATTGGCGGGACTTTGAAATCAAGCTACTTCTGTAAAGCTCAATTTTAAAGCTTTTCACACAAAGCTTAAAATGAATCAAATTTGTAATAAATCACCATTTTAAGACTTACACAACTATTTTGTAATATGTAGTCATGCATTTGCAATTACAACTGAGTTATGATGTAATTGCTTTCCAGATAAAAGATCGTCAGTTACTTGATATGTTGCCGAACTACACAGCTATCTTTTACATGATACAGCTTGATGACTTTGTTTCCGCATAGAAATTTTACATTGAAAAAAGAAAATTCAATATGGCAACCAGTCTCTTACACAAGTAATGCATGTGTCATAGTTTGTAAAGTATTATGAATTTGATGGCTGGATTGAAGTCCACAAATGCCGATCAATCACAAATATAATTGATCTTGCTCAGTGTGAAAAGCTTTATTTTCACAGCGTAGTATTTTCGCAATTTAGCGAGAACCCCCGTTTTCACGGCATGACATTTTTTGCCAATTTATACATAAGGCCTACAGAAGGAAAAAAATATTGGCGAGCGTGAAATGTTTGCAAATCCCCATCACTCGTGAATTTCGCAACAATTTCAAGCACGCAAATATTTTTTTGCTTTACAGTATTTATAAAAGGAAGTGTTCAGTACTGAGCAGCTGCCGGTGGGGGTCAAAGGTTAATCAGTATATATCCTAATAATACCACTATATACAAACACTACTTGTAGCAGCAACAACTTACATTGTTTCAGAAATTTGCGAACGGTCGCAACAATTTGAGTAGAAAAAACCTGACTCTACGATAAAAATTTCTCCTTAGCCTAATTGTTGTACATGTCAATGACTTGATCGATCCAATAACTTAATTTTCATTTTGAACATCCTGTCAGAAGGAATCAGAGGAGACCAATATTTCCATCAATCTATCAATTTCAGAACATAACAAGCGAGTGTCCAGTAATCCGGAAAAGTGGTCCTATTGGGATTCGCACCGGGCACATTAGCAATGTTACTTCGTTCAGCCTGAAACCATTGCTTTAACACAGCTGCGTTGCATGTGTACCATGAATGCTACCTTGTGCATGCACGACTACAACACCCGTTTTCCTTGAAGATGCGAGTTTTGATAATTCGATCTGTTCTATATGCAAAACTATACTTCATACTCAAAACCCAATTGCACTCTGGGGCATCTATTCAAAACTTGGCTGGTAACTAGAACATAGGCACCAATGATATTTTGATTCTGAACTGTTCTTGCCTTGGAACGCTTACTTGCCCATGACCGATCGAATTTAAGACACAAAAGTACGCAAGATTCTGCATATGATTACATATTTCGTACAAAGTCACAAGGCATGATTCTGCACCCCGTTAGATTGACCTGCCACACTCTGTTCCAAAAAAAGAGACGTTGACCTAGTATGAGATTGTTGAGTCCACTTCATACCTTTTACAGTTAGTTTATACAATTTACAAACATGAACCCAATTTACACATTTTTAATTTCTCACAAAATCAACAATATTTTCACTCAATTTTGATATTTAGTGGACTGATGATAAGCATGGATGTATCGCCAAAGTGTAGCCACTCCTGTTAAACCTCAAGGAAAGAGTGAAAATACTCTAACAGGACTCAGAATCAGAAAATAAATGCGCTTAAGGACTTGAATTGTGGTTCAAAAACCTCGCTATAAAATTAAAGACTCGTAGTACACTGTGTCTCACAAATGATGCGGATAGGTAGGCGCCAACAGCAGCTCGGATTTTGAGCCATATCCACCGAGTGCAATGCCTCTATTTGTCAAATAAATACTCATGGTTTTCGATCATGAGTTCTACTAGCTTCTTTTGGAATTGGAGCATGTATAGGTTATCGATCACGGATTGGTCGTTGGGGGCTCGTAACATGGTGGGCCCAAACACGATGCTTAGGTTCTCAGTGTTCATCTTATTATGGTCCCTGTAGTCTGTTATTCTGTAAAAGAAAGACGACAGTGGAGATGATTTAACATTTGGAAGAGAAAGTGTTCTGGTGTAACTACAGAAAGCATACATTCAGGGGAGTTTCCGTAACCCGAGCCATCTGACACACTTTTCTGACACACTTATGAATTCAGAAAACCCTTCACGGAATAAAGCACAAGTTTATTCTGTTAAGGTTTCCGAATACATAAGTGTGTCAGAAAAAAGTGTGTCAGATGGGTCAGGTCTCGGAAACTCCCTGCATTCAGTACATAAGGGTCAGAAGTGATGTACTTCAGGCCCTTGTTTACACACATCTTTTATGGAATAAATATTCCATAAGCACCCAAATCTGATAAAACGTTTTACAGATGGTTTCTAATACAAACTCTGGTTTGGTGGGGTGAATGGTGGCATCAAGGCCGAGGGATCAGGTAGTGCCCCTTAAATATCTATTAAAAGTGATTATGTTTCCTACTTTTAATGTGAAAACTTTGACAATACATTATTTGTTGTGCTTTAAAATACACTAAGAAGTTAGTGAAAATTTAGCAACACATGAAAATTATTTACTTTACTTTACAGGCCTATGTTTATTGATTATGCGAATTTAAAAACAAGAGGAACGGTTTTTGATCGTTTTGTCAGCCATGTGCCAAAACATTACAGCACAAAAATCCCCACTTTTACAGCATCTTCAACTTGTTCTAAAACATCCGATTACCCACCTCATGTGTCAATTACCCAGCTTATGTGTCAAGGCCTAACCTTTTCAAATGTTCTTTTCCCATTTCCTCCTCAGTCTAATAGCATGAACAAATCCCACAGCTGTCTTGTTATAGTATATCAACATAATACACAGATCATTTACTTCCAAGCTAATATAGTCCTGTCCACACGGAGGCTGAAAATCCAGAGTTTCAAAAGTCTGGAGTGTCGATCGGGGTTTTTGATCGTGTGGATGCATTCAGAGTTTCAAACTCCGGAGTGTTATCGAGGGTCTAACAGGGTTTTTATCCCCCTAAAAACACGTGGTGTAATCCAAACTCCGCGCTACCACCCGGAGCTTCCGGGAACATCAATACTCGAAAAGGCCACAGCTTGCCAGTATGTTGACCTTCATTCTACACTCCAATATGATAATCCGAGGAGAATGGTCAGGGGGATGATTTCAGAGTTTCAGCCATCGTGTGGACACAACTCGGAGTGAAGTAAAATAATTGGATTTAATTTTCACCTCCAGAGTTTCAAACCTTTTGTGACCGTGTGAACTGCCTTATGTGGATAACATGTTCACTAAAGTTGTTTCTTGAACTCTGTAATTGATGGCAAACTACAAAGGGTTGCTATCTTAACACACAATAGCAAGACGATCTGTACTCTTGTAGAATCTCTCAAGTCCTCTACCCAAATTTGTTACTTCCTAAATGTGTGCATCACTTTCTTGTGATGTTAGACCTGCCCGACCTACTTTTTTTATGAAATGCAATGTGAAAATGATTTTAAAAATACGCCGGTTTTTAACCAGATTAGTAAAGTCCACATGCTCAGCCTGTAGCAAATTTCTTAAACAACATTTTCCTTTTGGCTCATATAAACTTAATATTTCCCAAGTGGCAATTTTGATTTAACGCAACCTAATCTTGCTTTTATACCCATTTTTATGGTAATTTCATTATTCTGTAATAGGCACTGATAAAGCACAGCAATAGTTGGGAGTTCCACGGACCTTATTCGATTAAAGTTTTCAGTAAATTAAGCCACAAACGGGAGGGGCTTAGCCGTGCGTAATGGGATTAAAATAAACAAAGGTTGCGATTGAGTTTTGACCGGTTTGAGTTAATTGCTCTCGTATGTACAGGTTTCAGGTATGGCTCACGTTACACTCTCCACACCTTAAAAAGGAAATTGGACCCATGTGGTTTACAGTGTCTGGTTTCTATAAAGTGCACATAACACACAAGGTGTACTATGCCAATTATATCGACAGGTGTAATCAAAACAAAAGGCTACAATTAACTTGCATCCCTGAATATCTATATTTAGGATATCAATTTAAGGGCTCAAATTTAGTTACCAAATATTTAAGACCAATTAGTCTGAGGATTAAAGCAATAGTCTTGTCATATACACTGCCCTTGATTTTCTTGACATTGAGACTTGGTACAGTTGTATTTTTTATTGAACTAAAACTCTCTTAGAGTAGCTTCAGAGGGTGTATTGAGTCAATCCCACAATGCACCAGTTTTGGGAAAAATTCACCAGTCATGTGATCCCACAAAAATCCTATTCTTAACACATAAAAACCCTGACTTTTATGCCCATTTTAGCCTACAAAGTGTTAGTACTTAGGGAATTTTTGCATGATCATGAAATGTCTTGTTGTTCTTGAACTTTTGGAACACTTTTTATCCCTAAGTACTGACATGTGTTTAGTACAGTACAGTACAGTACAGTATAGGCATATTGCAATGCATCATGGGATTGATTCAAAACACCCTCTGGAGTAGCTTAGTCTTCCAGTTTGTATTTAAAAAAAATACATCGGTCCTCGAACCACTTGTAAACATTGGGAATCCTTGTTTAATTAGAATGGCTTTGCAAGGAAAAGTGGATTTTTCATCAAGTTGTGTGTTAGTTCTAAGACTTCTGAGGGCTTAGAAGTTAAATGGGTGATTTTGCTGAGGCTGAGTCTTTGAGCCAGTTCAGATTAACTTTTATTATGATATTTGATATTTTCACAAATATTACATTCAGTATTGGATTAATCTACACAGAAGCCAAATGAAAAGAGCAGAAGATAAGGATCAAACCTTATCTTGACCTCACAGGCTAAGGAAAAAGTGGTTTGTTTTGAGGCTTTAAAAAATCACTTTCATTTGAGCACAAGCACACACAAAACTTGAGTTTGGAGCATATTTTTGAAAAAAAAATCCAAAACACCAAACAATTGTAAGTTCTTTTTTCAAAAATGACATAATTACATTATACCCCTTGCATCTGTTTCTGTATCATGTGCTTTATTCAGACTTTGTTTACACAGTCGGTTGCGTGAGGCTAAGTCAATTATTTTTTATCCTAATGTAAAATAGAGGGATGAACTTCAGCAGTACTGGCTCTTGTATGTGGAGGTAGCATATGCTGGGGGGGGGGGGATCTAGGGTTCTTGCTGGGCACCCATGCCTGTGTTGAGGGTTCTGACCTCTATTGGGACCAGTTTGTAGTGAAAATATGCCACTTTTGAGCAATTGCCATGAATCCTGTCAGATTAAGCTCATATTGAAAATTTAATACAAACTTTACAATAAAACATCAATTTTACTACCACTCTATTTTACCCTTACAATCACCCCTCTATGAAACGATAAAATGTACCTTTGTATGTATGACACATAGGTTAGCACAACACACCATACAAATGTTTCATGAGCAGGTCTCAATTCCTATTCTGATTATATCTTGAAGTATACCATTCCTGAACAGTTTCAATTTATCAAGATAATCTCTGCTTCAGAGGATTACAGTGCTAAGGAATATTTCCTGTGTTGATTGAAATAAAAAGTGCGAGTTGTCACACACCACAAACACACCCACAGAAAAAGTACAATGTTGCCTTCTTGATAGGGCTGACATACCTGTGCAAGTGAAACACTAGATGCTTAAGTGTGTGGTAGTGTGCCGGTCTGTTGTTGAACAAATCATTATTCGCGTTGCGTAGTGCTTCCAATTTCTGGCTATCGTCTTGGATTTCTATAAAATTAGAAAGCAGAAAACAGATCACGGTCATCACTTATTTTTAGAAAAATTACTCTTCTTTTACTTATTGTTGGAGTAGCAGTACACTATGAATTGAAAGTGCATCCTATCATATGAGTACAACATGGTCGTATGGCAATAGCTGCCTTTTGTGACGCTAGTTTTTCAAGTGTTCAAATACTAAGGCTTTGATCAGTGGGTCCTGAGATTGTTCCTTGGGGGACACATTCATCTGAGGAATCATCTCAAGTACAACTGACAATGGGAAAATATTTTACAACATTTTTGGAATCATATATTCTACACTGTTGAAAATATAATATGTGGCAAGACCCTATTTCACAAACTCATCAATTCCGTTTAAACATTATCAATATGTAAAATTAGTTTTCATCCTAATGTAAACTTCAGCAGTACTGGTATGAAAAGCCTAATGGTGCATACAGAGAAATCAAAGGTCTCTTTTGATTGGCTACTCAGAGGGGTATAAAGTTATATCATGTAATGGGCCAATCAGAGGGGGTTCATTTTTTTCTTTTTAATTAAGAGAAAAAGAAAGCATCATCTTACTTGCAGCAGCGGTGAATTTGTCGTAGACCTCGAAAGGGACGAGAGGTATGGGTAGCTGTCGGAGGTATAGTTTGAGTGCGCCAGTAATTGCGTTAATATCGGGAAAGTCTTTGGTTCCAATATTGGCCAGTTCTCCATCTAAAACAAAAAACAAACAATTAAGCAAAGTTACTATTCATGTAAGCTTAACTTTTTATACCGTTTGGCCTGTTTACTGTGCTGTCATAACATTGCAATTAAACTAACATATGTTAATAAAAACACACTATATTTGTGTGGTTCTTTCTCATTGGTTACCATAGATACAGAGTTCAACTTTGACAGGAAATTTTCCAAAAGATTGTATTACGATTTTCAATGTTGACCAGATTTTGATCAGTAACAAACCGGCAGGCCAAATTGCCAATTACACTGAAACTTGATATACATTAGTGACGTCACAACATACATGTGCTTAAAACTACACAGCCATAGTGCACTTTTATACAATAAACTCAAATCTAAATATCACACTTGTAAAGAAAGGAAAGAATGGTAAATGTTCAGGATCAGGCAATGTTTCCTGTACGCAAGTAAAAGTTTAGGGTATTGAAACAAAAATACTTTTCATGCAATGCAAAAAAGTGTTTGGATCACTTATTTTCTTAGCTGCATAATTAATAATAATAATAACCAGTTTTTATATAGCATTTAATCCCTGTAAACAGGTTCAAAGCGCTGTTGCCAATTATTATAACACCACCTTCAAGAAATCGTCACAATTATTTCGCTTCATCTAGGTGGCTACTCTAAGACATGCATTACAAGCGCACAAGCCTATCGGCACTTAGATTGTAATATTCCCCATAGCAGCTCCCCAGATTTCACTTGGGTCAACGAGGTAATTGAGATTAAGTATCTTGCCCAGGGACACAAACACATTGACCACAGTGGGGCTCGAACTCACATGTCATGCGCTTTTCCACTGGACCACAGATGCTCTCATAATTCACATGAATTCAGTTACAATTACAAAATTAGTTGTGCCACAAAATTGTTCACAAGGACATACTGCACATGATTACTGGTTTTGTTTACAGGAAAAATAAAGTTCCTTGTCCAGGGTCGATAACCTCACATAGTATAGCAGAGTTGGAAAAATTCACAAAATACTTGTTAAGGACACTTTTTGTAAGTCTTCTTACGAGCATGATATCCAAAGTTGATAGGAAAGATTCCCTCGGTAATGCACATGTATACAGATCTGTGCATGAAGCACAGAGTGCCCCAAAGCTAGACTATGCCTATCTAGAAACGATCATATTATAATTCTTACATGTGAGTCTAAAACACATGTATGCATATACACTAGAGAATAAATCAACCTCGATGACACAAGTAATTCCCCCAACAGGAGAAATGAAATGCACCATGAAGGAAAACGAGCGTAGCCTATGTCACCTGAATCACGTTTACACCCTAAAGACTCAATGGCTGTCTAATTAATGACATCCAAACACACATCATCAAAACCAATGAAATGTGAAACAAACAGGCTACACGTCGTATTTCTTGATGAAAATGAACGACGTATTATAAGTTGCAAAATTATGCTAGGTTGGCCAAGTTTTGTTCACGTCACAATTTGATATTTCCCCCATGGTATAATGACTACTGCTTCATAGAAAATGATGCGTGTCAGTTTGGCTGTAAAAGGTTGAAATGACAACATGTAAATGCCTGTCACTTTTCAAAATGACAAATTACGAACTAAGACCAAGGTTAAGTTTGGGGTTATTGGCAAACTGAACCAAACACTTATGAGGTATTATCACAAATGGAGCACTTCATTTAAAGGGCATTTTGTGATCCAAACAGCATCGTCCCTGACCTGCCTAAAACAAGTTGATATTTTTGTTATCGTCTGAACCATTAGCTCTATTAGTATTATATGTGTGCCTAATCTGACATCATAATTTTGTATTTTCTGTCCGTTTATTAATAAAAAAAGGTAAAGGGGATGGACCTGTGTACACAGGAATGGAGCGCCCATCTCTCTTTTAAAGCGATTGGGCCAGACTCCACCATATAGTGTTGCTGTAGGGGGATCACTACACCTCCTCTACAGCGAGTCTGTTACCTTCCCAACATTGAATAATGCCGGTACCCATTTATACTCCTGATTAGAGAGGAGTAATTGAGGTAAAGCACCTTACTCTAGGGCAAAACACATTGGACACAGCGGGGCTCAAACTCACAACCTTTGGCATCCGGGTCAGGCACTTTATCCACTTTACCACATGTGCCCCGATGAAGCAAATGACTTTAATGGGCACTGGGATGCACATTTTGATCAAAACGTCAAAAGGTATGGTTGAAATCAACTGAAATTTGCGAATAACCATTTCTCAAGAGCATCAAGTGAACCAAATACAAAACAGAAAGAAGGGGTTACAAATCATAAAAGGGACCTTTATGAAATTAACACTTATACCTATTAGTCTTTGCTTACCTTTGTCAAACCGTTGCCTTACAAGATCTATATCATCTTGAAGACCAGGAATTCTGTATAAGCCTTCCGTCTCCAGCCCTGTAAGGGAAAACAAACATATTTTAGTTGCCACTAATGGCACAGGAAGTTGTTAATTATATTGAATGACCTAAGTGGCCATTTAAGTAATCACTTCTATAACACATAGCACATGTGCAAAATGTTGTTTCTTGGAAAAAGTGATTAGCTTATTAAAATTTTAATTGCAGCAAATTGGCACACTGGTGAAAGATGTCTTCTGACTAGATACAATATTAGCTTCGAGCAGATCTGAATTGTTTAATCAACTGTAATAGTAATCAGTACCACTCAGAGATATATAGAGTAGTCCAATGTTCCTGAAAATCCCAAATTTAAAACCGACAGCAAGGACAAATTTAAGCGTAGCATCCAGTGAAGCTCCATGGAATGTTTTTTTCTCAAGATATTTTAGGGTACAAGATGCTTTATCTAAAATAGATTGGTACTTAAAACTTGGTTTTTGATGCAGTTCTATCTTTATCATTAACACTTGGATCTCAGAAATTGAATTATTTTTTTGCAATTTATGACAAATTTCCGGGTTACCGAAGAAGCTTTATCCACGAAGAGGTTTTAAAGTCACAAAATGCTGGGGTTAAGATTTATGGTTAGGGTTAGAATCAGGGTTTTGGATTAGGGTTTGGGTTTAGGTTAGGGTAAGAGTCTAGGGTTATGGCTGGTCAGTGGCATAGGTAGCCTGACCAGGGGAAAAATGGCTGATTTTGCATGATTTTTCATCAAATTTCTCAATTTTACATCTATTTTTTTTTCAAGGGGGATCTCTGCCCCTTGCCTCCTTATTGGCTACACTACTGGGGGATGGTGCTAGGATTACAAAAATTCTTACATTAAGGTGAAACTGGAAAATGGTGGCATTTGCTAAGAATTAACTTGAAAATTGCTTCACTATACAAGCCTAATATTGCCAACTCCTAGTAGCATGTTGTGACATTTAGTCATTTATCTTTTTATTGAAGAGAAAGAAAATGCTTCACTTGCACTTGAACTGTCTAAAAGATATATCATCTGAAATTGGGCGAGGTCCTAATACTTCTGCATTAATCGCTTGAAGAGTCACTGAGACGCGTGTACAGAAAGATAGCCCCTGTTTAAGCTAGCACCCGGCCTTACCTCTTGATTCCAATTCATGTATACATTTATCTATGACGACCGGTCGCACGGTGCCATGTGCTTTTACTACTGTTGTGAGGTCTACGCCGAATATTCTTTTGATGAGTCTCTTATCTGGTGTACAGTCCGCAGGCACTCGTTTGGAACACTGCTTGTGTGTGGCTAAACCACAATCTGAAAGAAACAGGAGGAAGAGGCTAGCAACAAATCGCTCAACACCCTGGCCATAAATCGTGCATCTTGTGATTCTCTTTCCTATACAGCCTACCTCACCACATCCCTACTTGGCCGTCTAGAATCCTACTTGATATCAATTCTGAACCCTTACTTCACACAGGTAACATAATGCTACCTGGCTTTTAAATGTCCTTTCTCTGAGAGTGTGTTGGAACTATCAGACATTTTGAAATATTGCACATTCCATATATTCAGAATTGCAATTTTAAAGACACTATCAGTGATTTGTCCAAAAGAGTCCAAGTATTTGAAATTTGTAGGAATAGCTTAAAATGAAGGCTAAGTCTGTAATTCTCATAAGTTATTTTTCTCCAACTGAAGAATTGACAGAAAAGGAAGAAAATGGCCAGGGTTCAAAGATTGAAGAATCTCCATTCAATTACATGTTGAAGTGTCCGTACGGACAGTAATGACTCAAATATCCGATTTTGTCGGTCATTATTAGGTTGCTTCTGGTCCATCATTTGCTGGGTATGTTGGTATACCTATACCTCTTACAGACATGCAAAAACCTGATTTTTTATGACTTTTTTGATTTTCTGATTTAGGAAATCACTGATAGTGCCTTTAACCAAACTTTTGGTGTTGAATATATTTTCACTGAGACTGAGTTGCACTTTAACATTTACATTAAAAATTCTTTAATGGTAAAGTCTGCAGAATTTTGCACTAGTGGTTGTCATCTTGGATGGGCACAGGAAATGCTAACCTCAGAACAGAACAAGTACCAAAATTTTAAATTGAATCAGTTAACATTAAGTCATCTATAAAACTGCAAAATCTGAAACAAGCAAAGGATCAACATACTTTTACAAGAACATAGCATAACTCTTAACTTAAGTGTTATGCCCCAATACGTACAGAAGCAATTCAAGCCTTCCTTGTTGAAGCTATTTGGCAACTATTTTTATCACAGTCTATTATCCTGATTATGCTATCTCCATCTACGTATTACTGTGTTGTCAAGCTAGCCATAATAGCAACTTTTCCTTTATAGGAAAACTCCAGAGGGCAAATCTGAGCAAGGGTCAAGCATTTATGCGAGTTAAGTTTAACATTGTGTCTTCTAAGTTCTTGTGACCACAAAACAAGTTATTGCATTTTGGAAGTGAATTTTTTTTCTGCAGTTTTTAAGATTGTCTGAGAACCAGAGGGTGTTTTGAGTCAATCCCACAATGCACCAATTTTGGGAAATTTCACCTCAGTAGGGCCATGTGATCCCAAAAAGATACTATTCTTAACACATAAAAACCTTGACTTTTATGCTCATTTTAGCCCACAAAATGTTAGTACTTAGGGAATTTTTAGCATGATTATGAAATGTCTTGTGGTTCTGAAACTTTTGGAACACTTTTTATCCCAAAGTACTGACATGTGTTTAGTATAGTACAGTAACAATGCAATGCATTATGGGATTGGTTCAAAACACCCTCTGTCTGAGAACAGACTTTTCTCAGCCCTGTTATCATTTTTTTACTCACCTGCACATCTAACCCCCTGAGCTATTAGACCCCACATAAAGTTGCCACAATATTCACACCAATTGAGACCCTTAAAGTTGTGAACCTGTGGAGGAAGAAACAATTAGCATTTAGATCTCAAACTAAAACATACTGATTTATCACAGAATACCAGAAACATTCACAATTTACATGTTTTATGTTGCACTAGAGAGAGAGAAAGTGAATCCCTATTTGACTACCATGAATTATAATATTTCCAAAATAGTTTCAGTAGACTTTTATACAGTGCCACTTCTACACTTGACCCTATATTTTATAACCGCAGATATGAATTTACCTAAGAATTGCATGTTTTGATGGTTTTGTCGGCCATTTTGTGACCATTTTCCAATTCTATTATGGATAATCTTCTGTGCATGTTCTCAGAGCATTACTGAGGGGACATTGTAGTTCTCTTCAATACTGAATGCATCAAGTGCATTTGTCAAAGTTGTGCCATTTGGATATAAGCTGATATAATGCTATTAAAATATGCAAGCTTGGTTATAAGACATAGCCATTTGAATAATATTTATTAAAAGTTTAACTTTCCATCATGAGATTTTTCTTTGGTAGTTGTTCCTACATTTGACACATTAGGCTAAAAATATAGTTTGTCTCAAAACTGGTAAAGCTTTGGGAATATATTTTCCCTCTTACTTTAAACTTATTTCAGGATTGTTTTTAAATAAATATAAGCACAAACTATTCAAAACTTTAATTTTTTTAAAAACAGAATGAAATGTTTTCACTAATTCTAAATTATAGACTTCAAATGATGGCTTTAAACAAACTTTTTGCATGTTACTTTTGTACTGGGGTAATTCAAAACTTTCAATTTTTTGTTGTTGTTTTACACAGAATGAAATGTTTTCACTAATTCTAAATTATAGACTTCAAATGAATGGTTTTATACAAACTTTTTTGCATACACAACCAATTTCTTCATGGGAGTACCTTTGAAGTAGCTGTTAAGTAGCCACAGAGTACCCACCCGCATGGGTACCACATCGCTGACCGCAAAAGTGGGGGTAATCATCCACCTAGCTACACACGCAGTAGCTTAACCACTAGTCACCCCATGCTGGAGTACCTGCATGGGTACTCCCATGCAAATGAGCTTTGAGCTCTGTGTGATTATTTTAGTAATTTTATCCATTATTTAACATTTTGGTCACATATGTTATATGTTTTTACACAAAATGTCATATATAGGGGGTTTTGGTGATGCTCAACTCAAATATGGACGTTACTAAGCTTGAAAATGATCAGAAAGTCGTAAACAATGGAATGTTTGGCGCCCTCTATGGTCCAAATTGCTGCCTACTAGGCAGCCGGTAGGGGAGTACCTGTGAAGGTACTCCCAAGGAGTAGCTGCAGAGGTACTGCACTACTGGTGGCTTACATTGGTACCTGCCAGTCACCTAGCAGGCAACTGCGGAGTACACTATAGCATGGGTACTGCTAAGTAAACATACTTGCTATCCACCCAGTGGCTTGTGTACTTCCCAAGTATTTAGTTGTAGGTACTGCATCAATAATGCATCAAGGGGGTACCCTTAGAGTAGAGCTTAGAGTACACATGAAGTAGCCCAAGCTCTGGGTTACACCGTGAGTAGGAATCTTGCTGTGTATACTGTTGTACTGGGGTAATTTGTCCAGTAATGTCAGTAATTTATCCGTTAATAAATAAGTAGTTTGTTAATTTTACAGAGAAAAATGAAGATCATGCAACCATTAGTTTAGAGACTTGGGCTGGTATTCTGAAAGGGAGTCTAACTTTAGACCTGGGTTTAAACCAGGGTTAGTCTTACATGAGTGGACCTTTTTCCTTTAAAATACTGTGAAAGTTAAATGTAATGGGTGAGAAAATCCCTTATGGATGGGCCATTATGGCCCATCCATGAGGAATTATTTTATCCGTTACAGCACCTTTTTAGAGTATGTTGGAAGAAAAAAGGTTCACTCATGTAGGACTAACCCTGGTTTAAACCTGGGTCTTAAGTTAAGACTTTTTTTCAGAATATCAGTCATGTATATATATAAATTTACCTTGAAATTATGTTCCTTCTGATATGAGGAAGAAGATAACACGTTGTGTTCTGGTGAGGACTGTTGGGTGAAAATGGCCCGTCAACCTGCAAGAAAAAAAAAGACTTCTCTTGTTAATCCTTTGTTCCCTTGTTGTCTGGGGACAGTATTTGACATCCAAATTGAATTATGTGACAAAAAGCAATCCACTAACCCAAAAGGGGGGGGGGTCCACAAGCATCAGTCTTATTTTCAGTATTCTAGTATTATGTAAAATCAATGACCCCTTTTTCATGCCAATTTTGGAATAGCAATGGGTGTTTTTTTCTAATTTTTCTCATAATTTGTTGGAAAATTGGTCGAATTTTCTCAATCAGAAGCAAACACTTTCTAAAAATTGGTGGAAAATTAGTCCAATTTTCTCAATCTAAAGCCAAAATTTTCCAAATTTGCTTAAAATGTCAATATTTTGAGGGAAAAAAATGCAAATTTGGGTTAAATTTTCCCCAAAATGGCATCTCTGGTATAGCTAGGGGTCCTTTTTTGGGCAAAAATTGGTATAGATATGGTCATATACTTCCAGACTCTTGGAGGCATGTCCCTACCCAAACCAAACCCTCCAGGTTGCCTCTTTTTGGGACACCTTGTATAAGGAATACTTAAAATTGTTTTCAAATGTTAGCAGAGATTACAACTAGTTATGTGCATTTAGCTCGTCATGTGAGACGAGGATAAAGAATTACGATACAGCTCAATGTAATGGATACAAGTAAGAGTAGCTACTTAAAATATCAAATTAACAAATGGCTTCCTGCAGAGTAAATTCTGTAAATTTTATCAGATGAAGGGGAAAGGAAGGGGCAATTTTTCTACAGTATAAACAGGGGAGTTTGTTTTATGTATGTCACAATGAGAGAAAATTTATGATTTGGAGCAGGAGTGAGATATGCCTTTAACTAAATTTTGGAAATTTTTGTCCAAACAATTCAAGAAAGGTTGTCATAGAGTCGTTCCATGCCAACTCAACAAGGTGTACTTGTGTTGATATATGGTAGAGGTTCTCAATAGGCAGCCCCCGGGCCAAATCCGGCACACCAACCACTGATTTTTGGCCCTCAACTTACTCTATAAAGGGAAACATAAGAAATTTGGGTGTATTTGGCCCTTAAATAGGGAACTTTCAAACATGTTTGGCATTCTCTGTCCCTTTAGCTAATATAATTGAGAACCCCTGATGTTGGGGGTTATGGCAATACACATTTTCCCAATTTTCAGGAAAAAGGAACACAAATTTTTAAATAAACTTGAGAAATTATGGTAATCATGAGGGAACACTTTAATTTCTCAAAAAAAGTTTATTAGATTTACTTCAACACAAAATTGATTTTAGTTGAAATAAAATTGTCACTATTACACGTCTGATCATGACAAGCCAAAACAAGATACAATCTGGTGTGCACACCCTAATAACTCAATAGCTCACAAATCAAAACCTAATATTAGCATTTTAGTCACAAAACTGATTAATTAGCAATAATTTTTGCCACCTTTTAAGGAAGCAGATAAGTTCAACTTGAAGACAGATGAGAACATTTGGGAGAGTTGGACACAAGTTAGAGAGTGTATTGAGTCCTCCCATAAAAAAAAAAGACAATGCCAGTTTTGGGAAATTTCACCTAAACAAGGTCATGTGATCCCACAAAAATCCTATTCTTAACACATAAAAATCCTAACTTCTATGCTCATTTTCACCCACAAAGCATTAGTACTTAGGGAATTTTTAGCATGATTATGACATATTCTGTGGTTCTTAAACTTTTGAAACACTTTTTATCCTTGAGTACTGACATAAGTTTTGTACAATACAGTATAGGCACATTGCGATGTATTGTGGGATTGATTCAAAACACACTCTGGACACAAGTGTTCAGGTCAAAGTATTACACATTTCCCCTCTGGATCCGTCACTGCCTTCAGGTGTAGCCAGCAATAGGGTAGGCTCCTCTTAGTGGAGTCCCTAACAATCCAGGCACTAATTAGCTTGTCTTACAATTATCTGATTCAATCTTGAAATTCAATGCCAAGTGTTCAAGTCAGGTTATTGTTGACAACTTTGAATACATGTCCATATTTTTCCGAATTCATTGCCCGACAATTGGCATTTGGAGAAAGGATACAATATATCTCCATGAACAAACATACAACTTTTCATATACTGCTTACCAAGAAAACTATCCCTAAACTGAACTTGACTTATTATATCCCTAATAGGAATTTCAACCAACCTTGTACATGATAAACTAATTTAAATTATTTCCAGGAGATGGCAAAACCATCAATCAACATGGTAACACTCTCAAAATAAATCAAAAATATACAACAGGAATCCAAACTAAACTAAACTAAAAAATGCCAGCCTATTTAGGGAGTTTCTGTAACCTGACCATCTGACAAACTTTTTTCTGACACACTTATGAATTTGGAAACCCTTCACGGAATAAAGCACAGGTTTGTTCCATTGAGGTTTCCGAATTTGTGTGTGTGTGTCAGATGGGTCAGGTTAGGGAAACTCCCCCATTTAGGTAATTTGATGTTGGTGGTCCTACAAGACCCATGTTATATTTTACGCTGGCATTTCAGTAACCTAGCTGACCACCTTCCCTAGCCACTACAAATTCAACAACCTTTTTGAATTTTAGTGAATTTGTGCTCTGAAACCCAAACCCTCTCTATTTTTTCAAATGCTTGCTTTCAAATGGGACATCTCCCACAAAGGTCTTTTATTAAAAAAAAAAACAAAACAAAAAAAACAAAAAACAAAACAGACTAACATTCTAGCACAATGACTACATGTACATATCCAGACCACTACTGTGGAGCACACTTCACACCCTTGCTCAAGCATCAGGTAGGATCTTTTACCCTATAAGGTACTCCTCCGCCGCTCAAAATTATCCCATTCTGGTATACTCAATAATACATTTTAATAGTTTTAATATGTGCTACCGATAACCTCAAAATCTGGCAGGGGTACAACAAAAATGCAGCTTTTTGTATGATAAAGAAAAGCGTGTAGTCGCTAGTCCAGGGTCTGGTACCACAAAGGAATGTGAGGTCAACTGGAGAGGAACTCCTTGTTTCCCCCTAGCTATCAACACAGGTGAGTTGAAAGAGTCAATGTGTGCGCTAGAGATGTCAAAAGGAGGGTAACAGGTGAAACCGAGGTAAAGTCTTAATTACCTTTTATTATTGTGGTTTATGTCTCTTTTTCTCAAGGATTTTATTTGAACTTTGAATATTATAACTTGTAAGATGCTTTTTAAAATTGCTCATACTTGCACCTGGTATATGCTGCAGTATACGTATGTGTCCAGTGGTGTACTCAGGAGGGGGCCCGGGGGGGGGGGGGGGGGGGGGGGGGAAGGGGGAAGGGCCCAGCACTGACTGTCTGTGGGCACATTCGAAACATAAAAAAATAATCAAAATTTGTATTTTGGTATTTTTGTTACTGGCATGGATGTGCTAACATAACCTACAATTAATTGGTTTGAATCTGTGTCTTAAAGACAAGGCAGTGTCTTTTACCTATTCTGTAATTTCTATATGTCCGTATCAAAAAATGTTAATGTTTTTACTATGAAGGACACATTATTGTGGGCATAAGCATGGAATGTACACACCTTTATTTTTATTATATTACCCCAAAATAGGCAAATTAGATGAAAATTTGGCTAAATCTTGCACAAAATTTTAAAGTTGTTCACATCTCACTAAGGCACACGATATGTAGGCCCTACCTAAGCTAGCGAGTTTGCTAAGTATTAGAAAGCTTTTTATAATTTTGAAGATGGACAGAAAATGGCTAGACAAGCAAAAAGAAAAACACAAGGAAATCCATTAAGTGCTGGTTTCTTGCTTGCAAGGAAGATAAAATTGAACAGTTTAGTTGACGCCTTTTTGTTTACCGCTCCACGTAGTGTATTACAAATAATCAGAAGTGGACTGAATTTGCCTGAATGTAAGGATGTCAGCCTGAGGTAAGGATGTCAGCCTGAGGTCAGTCTGCACTATCTTGGTGAAAAGGCACCCTACATTCTGACTGTCACGTACAGTATTCCTACACATACTCAGGGCTGTAATTCTGGCATTCCAGTCAGTCTTACTGAGATGACGAAAGAATGAATCCCTCTGTAGAGGTCACTGAATTGTGTTAAAAAGAGACAAGATCTTAGCAGATTGTAGTCTGTGATTCCAGCATTTTCTAGCATTTAGGCCTATTATGAATGTCCTGTGATAATCACAAAGGGGACCACTCAGCGTAAGTTGAAAGATAAGCAGTTAGGGCCTAGGCTATCAGTATGAACTCATTCCAAAAATATTCAATTCATTTTGCTAAATAGATTTCACGGGGAAAAGTACATATCTAGATATTAGAAAGTCTCTAAAGTAACTAAATACAGACACACTGATAGATTGGCCTAATTTTTGCAGCCAAAGTGCACACTCTTATTCCTAGGTGACTTGTACAAATTGATGTCAATTTACGGATAAATCGTGTGGCCAGACACAGACTGAGTGATCGGAGTAAGTTATATAATTTGATGTCTCGTTTTTGCCTAGGTGACAAAGGAAATTTATCCGACGCAACCATTCCAGCCGAATTTGTATATGCTGTCATGCATTTCCACCTCTATCAACGATACATTATAAGCTAACAATGGCATTGTCCTTTGCAACCATGCCAAGAAGAGAATACCTAAAGGGCCAGATATCATGGGCATTAACCCATTTTTTACTAAAAATACGCATGTGCTATGTGGGTCATGTCATAACTAGGGGTTTCATTATCAGCCAAATACGGATGGCCCATTTTAGGTCAATTTCCTATAAAAATGGGATGTTGTTTTCTTTACTTAACTTTGTAAGGAATTTGCCCATTTTCTTCTAAATCTAGTCAAAATTTCTGAAATTAAATGTCAGTTTTATTTTATATATTATTATTAATTTGAATCCACACCTTGGCTTCAATCCTCGGTTTCACATATATGTCTCACCTTCTTGTAAATTTAGTATGAATGTCTCATCTACACCTTTGTAGGCACATCCCCAAACAAAGCATCCCACTTTCTCTCCAATTAAATTTGAAGAAACAGGCACTTTTTTAAGTGGTCATACTTATGGAAGCTGCCATTTGTAACTAGCTAGTCACACAAACTTAAGATGGGTTTTACTACTGCCCTATCAAAGGTTAAGGGGTTTGTCCAGTAAAAACACCTGCAGACAAAGTATGGTTTGACAGCAATGTCTGACCGGCAATTTGGACCACTTTTGAGTGGCATCGTAGGCTTCATAACACTTCTCATATCATTCTTACACTTATACATCCTTTGCATAACCATATTATTTCATTGATGTATGATATTATGAGGCTCATCCCAACAGTGAAAATTGAAACGAGGCTAGTTGTCAACCATCAAAAACACAAGTTGTATTTGTAAGGGGTGTTGTGGCTAGACTTCTTCCCTTTTCATATGGCAGTTTCTTGCAAAATTTGTGTCAATTTCCTCAGGAAAAGTTACCCAAATTAACCCCTTTATTTACAAATAAGCCAAAATAAAAGATTTTTTAGTGTTTGCCATATCTAGGCATTAACACCTGCTCTCAAGTTATCAACGCTGACCTAAATTGACCAAGATGCCTGACAAACACCACCTAAAGGTCATGATATACTTCCAGTCTCGCAGCGAGCAATTTCTTCTCATGAGCATGCGTAACACTTGATCTTGGGTCAAAATCCGGTGTTGCACATGCCTATCGCTCACTGCAACTGGAAGTGTATCATGGTCTTAACTAGCACATCAGGGTTGTACAGCATAGTCGGACTTTGCCTGGTTTCAAACTGACTATAGCAAGGGGTTGTCATGGCATACCTCACCCCATTTTTATCTAAATGAGCAGAATACTGATTCTAATCTACACCTATTATACAAATTAGATATGCCAGGTATCTCTATTAATAATAGCAAGTGGTGCCACTGGGATTGAACTGGGGTCCTTCACCACCAGAAGCAAACGCCTAACTCGGTGAACCATGACCTAAGTGGTCTGGTTATTTTTAGGCATGCAGTTATTGTCTTTTAAGTTTGCTTTAGTAATTATTTGTTTCAATTGTTTTATGTTTTTTATGGTAAGACACATGTACACATTAGCAATATCACTTACTCAGCGAAGCATTAACAAAAAAAAAAAGTGTGGGATGCAATTCAGTAGCGTGGGCACAAACTCCATAAACTAAGCAAAGTGACATGAAATGGTTGACATTCCCAGCCGAGGGTATTAATAATTTTAAAAAAAAATTGGCACAACTCTATTTTAATTAAGTGTAACGAGGACACAAACTTGATTAATCAAAATTAACCTCTTCGCCAAAGTAAGCAATTTTTTAGTGTGCACTGGGTGTTGGATTAATGCAAATTGAGGTCAAAATTAGCACACCTGAACTCTCACATTCCTGCAGGTAGGTGTATCAATATCCAGTCAGGACATGGTTGAATGGCCTAGCCATGCAGGTGTGTTGATAAGAATTAACAGGACTTGGCTATGATAGCTAGACAACAATGACTCAGTAGTCGCTGGTGTCACTGAACTACGGCCCCAAATATGAAAGTGGTGCAAGGTTAGGTTGGGAGAGACCGATTTTGTGTATTAGGTGATTTATCTTGGCACAAATCTACACAGTGCAATCACATGGCGACTAGGGCAAGGAGGGGTTCATTAATTCATTTCACTATTATTAGAACACTTTTGTACAATGATTAATATCTATTAATAGGTCTATGAACACAATGGTGGACAAAATCACAAAACAGAGAGATACTAGGAACAGTGAACACTACCATTATGAATCAATCAAATCATCTGCTTAGAGGGAATTAGGGGTGTTCAATCATGACATTTCCCATATCATGTATCATAACAAAAATATCATTATGATATCCTTGATCGGGTAAATATTTTGAAGCATATTCAATTCAATCAGTCTAAGTTAAGTCATTAGCAGGTGAAAATTTCATCCACTTTAAAGTTTGAAATTGATGACAGCCATAAACTCTATGTAGCTTCACGCATATAACAAAATGTGTAATTCCCACCTTTTATTTTAGCCAATATTAAGAGTATTCCTTTTGATAGCTAGAGCACCACTTCTTGTTTCAACTGATTTCATTTTGAGTGGCAAGCTAGAAATTATATTGCGATCTGGTGACGACATTGCCCATCCTTATTAGAGGGTACACAATGAAGTTTATAGCAATATTATAAGTACACCAGCCTCCTTCTTGAGTTATTATCCGAGCAATGTTAAGCAATTTCAGCTCACTAATTTGTAAATTATGTTCACAAAAGTTACCAAATTTCCAATAGAGGACAAGTGTAAGTAAGGGTTCATTGCTCACTCAACATTGCATACACCTCTTCCTGCTCTGGGCCTCCTCTAACCTCAAGAAAATCAAGTCATGGCAATTCCTTACCCTAAACCCAAACTCTTCTAATTAGAAACACTTGAAAAGCCAATTAAGGTCAACACTCACACACACTGACATACCAACCCCATCTTCCTGCACCATACATTATCCCTGTCAAGAATGGGAAGGGGCAAGGCTCATCTTTCACTCCAAATCATACAGTGCCCTAGGACCATCCTATCTGGCTTCCCCACCTTTATTGCCCCCTCCCCTTACCCCCCACTCTCTGACAGTTGATGAGTAACAGAACATTATAGGTCGCTGCAGTTCTTCATACCCTGCGACCAGCAGCTGTTCGGGAATCCCTGTAGGAGTTTTTATCAAGGGAGATCACACTCGGCTAATCGAAATCATATGTCATATCAGGAAGCGGTATACACTGACTATCGACAGAGTTAGTGTCAAGACATGTGCATCAAGATTGTATGTTATGGGTATATTGATGAGGACGTTAAGGAACCAAGATTTGGTTATTCACTCATAGGAGTCCATGAAATATTTCAACTGTAACAGGTTTACAAAGACATGATTCAAGGTGTTGACACATGTAACTCATGTACACCATTCCACCAGGCCTAAACACTGCCTATACTGAACATGCATTCACTCAGGTACATGATTTTTGCTTAACTATATCCCCTCTTTGAACAGGGGCAATCTAATGCTATAACTGTTCTGCTTATTTTCTTGTCTGTTACAATGCTTTCACATTTCATCACCAATTTCTCCAATAACCAGTACATACATATTCACTAGGACATTCAAGTAGGATGCAACATAGTTCGGTGCATTTGAGGGGGCCTTATGGCACTAAATTTTGGTTTGGATAGAGGTGTGTAGTACAAAGTGCTGATTTGGAAGCACGATAACTATTTTCTTTTGCAACAGTTTTAGGTCATCAGAACTAAAATTTTGACTAATTTTAAATTGGTCTTTGGAACTGAATGTACCAAAACTGAAAAAAACCCACAATTTTCTCTATTTTTTTTGGCTATTAAGCTAAAATTTGGGGAGATTTTTGGCAAAGAAGAACTCAAACATAACTGAACAGGGGTCTAAAGAATGCGAGGAAGAATGAAATAAGGGGTCTTGACCACCACACATACCCTATTGCCATTTAAGGTTAGTGCCCTCTCTACCCATTAATTACATGCCAACCCTAAATTTCCATGCAACAAGATGAAGCTAGAAGAACTTCAGAATTGCACGTCATTCTGGTGCTCCATGACTACACAATATCTGACCATACTAGAATCTGATTGAGGTTGACATAGAAGCCCCACACTGACAAGGTTCAAACCTGGACTACTCAATCAAACCTGCACCATCAATCAAATTTGCCTGATGATGATCAAGTGTGTCACATCCCTCATTCACCTTGTCCATCAAAAGCTAAGGCAAATGTGAAGATAAGAAGAACAAGAAACAGTTTATCATATTTCTTCTTACCTATCCTATTGGGAAAACTTTGAAAATGTAATGCCGCTTTTAAACTGAACAATTTATTTTTGGGTTAAAACCGTTTTCACAGTACAGCACACCAAGGGATCAAACATGGAAATATCCAAACCCTAAAACCTCATTGACGTCATTCTAATCCACGCTAACCATGACCCGGGGTAATTATCTGGGTAAATGACCACAAGACACAGGGAGAACAGGACAGAGCCTCTCATCACCATCCAGGATAGTCCAATTTGATTATCAATGAATAGCCCTGAGATATTATGAAAACTGTTATCTGATGGCCCGGGTTATCTGTCACAACCACTTGCAGCAGAGCGGACAATTAAATCAAAGTTTTGTAATACATCTCTTGATGTTCTTGCCATGGGCTGGTATTCTAGAAAAGGAGTCTAAAGGTATAAACCCAGGTTAATCCTTCATGAATCAACATTTTCTCCCTTTAATATACTAGGAAAGTGACGTAGTAGTTGAGAAAATTCCTCATGGATGGGTCAGAATGGCCCATCCATGCACAGAGATAGATAAATAAAGGCCTGAGGATTGGCGGCCATATTGATTCAACAAGTTCACTGGCGGATGCTTAAATGTTACTACCCAAGCCCATTATGCGTAAACCTTACAGCATGGAAAATGCACTTTCTCGTTGATTTCGCCAGGCAACCCTTGGACATCCAAGAACATCGTCAGGCATGTGATTTTTTCAGAAAGTTTAAGATCACCTACGATGTTTTTTGCAGATTTTCAATATGGCATCCAAAATAGCGTGGGCTAATAGTATGTTTGTAGTTGCTATGACATTTTTAACACAGTAGTAGTGCACAGTTCTAATATTGTTATTAATATGGAACTTTGACCTCAGTAGGTGCTAAACAAAGGCTGCGGAAAACTCGCTCATTTGTTTATTTGGTAATCAGCGGGACATAAGCGTGTTCATGCCTTCTAGAATAAGTTAACCCGGAACAGACCAGAGGACTTTGCATCCATGAGGAATTTGATCACCTATTACATTGCCCTTTCATAGTATATGGAAAAGAAGAAAGGTCTCTCATGACGCATAACCTAGTTTAGAAACTGGGTTTTAAAATTATTCTCCCTTTGAGTAAAACGCCGTGGGGGTTTAGCATTACCATGGGTTCTTGAACACGTTAACATTAACCATTTTTAGATTATTTCTTATGAATTCATATCCTGGATTCCAAATTCACAAAACTAAAATACCTTTCATTCCTTGCTAAAGTTCTGGAACATCTCCGTCATGCCATTATATGATAACATATATAACAGTGCCACGATACAGAAAGAAAAATATAAGTTTCAATTTTTATCCAGGGTAAACCAGGGCCTATTTGTGTAATCCCTAAGCTATGACAAAATCCAATCTCTCTAAATTTTTTAGAGAATCTCATGATCAGTTTTGGATTATCTAGCTTCTTGGGCTATAATGTCATTCTTGTTTTTCACCAAGCTTTAAAGCTATGCTCCCAAAGTTGAAACACAAACAAATTTCTAGTATACACGACCCGTTGTGTTTCTGCATGAACAATAACAGGCTTGCGATATGTGCAATCCTAATTTACTAGAGATTAACCGATCCAGGGTTTCCTCTGCCGAATCCGATGCCGATCCTTTTTTGTCGTATCGGCCGACCCACCGACCGCTCATGGTTTCCCATATGTTAAAGATCGACCATCCCTAGTGAGTATTAGTAGGATTGAACTGGTGGTTCAACTTTTTAAATACTTAAGACGGAATTGGCGACATTGATTATAGTTAATTAATCTGTGGGACACATTTGTTAACTTTCCGATGACGGTATTTTAGAGGACAAAGGTTATCTTGGATACCAGAATGGTGTAAAATATAAGTACCGCCAATCAATAAGCGGCATTTTAAATTCCCGCAAAACAACCTCTGTCTGAGTTCATCAGAATTAATATCAGACCAATTCATGCTCATTGTAAATTGAAGATTCATTTATTATTAATTGCATTTCAAAATGATTGAGTTCAAGTTTAATAAAATCCAAAACGTTTTGTTACCATTATACGTAGTCAATCAAACCGGCCCCCTTCACGTGCGTCCATCCCCAGGTAGGCCGTCGACAATATGCTAATTATTGCTTTGGACAGGTGCAAAGGACAGCTGCGTGTACGCTCTTATAGACTCTGCAGTTACATTGCGGTAAAAGGGCGAAAAATATTTCATAAAAATTCTTGGTTCGCAAGAACAATTGACAAATCAATTGTATTCCATTCTTCATCATTTGTTTATTCTTTTTATGATTTCCGAGTCATTTCTTTTAACAGCATTTGTTGCTACGGTAAGTAACCCCCCCCCCCCGATATATCTCCATGACGGTAAATGGAGATTCCCCGGGAAAAATATGTGTTTAGAGTAAACAAGGGACAGCTGCAGAGCTTTCAGCGATTGATGAGCTGAACGTACCTCGCGCCTCGCACAGGCCCCTGGAGAAATTCATTGAACCTTGCGGTGATGATCCAGTATTCTTTAGTGTATCATAATAATTCAATGAGAGCATGGGTAGATGAGTAGCTAGCGCCAAATGGCCTTTGTGGATTAGCGTTATTTTATTCTATGGCTTAAGCAAATTGATATTCTTAACCACAGGTCCACAACGCCGGCGCTCATGTTTGGATCGTGTATCAAAAAATACTGGCGGTTCGGGGAAAGTAGAGCTGCATATTACTCAGCCTAATACGTGCATACTAGGCATTGTGGGAAAAGTGGTTGGTGCTCGGCAGAGCCCACAGAGCTAAAAAACTACGTTAAGAAACGTTAAATTTCTCCAGAGTTGCAGGGGTTCCAGAGGGTTCCACCTAGTTGAGGGATGTTTCGTATTTAATCAAATTTCTGACCCTCTCCTGTGCAAAAACATCCATAAGACACCTATGATTTTTAGATAGTCCTTTAACATACAACCTTTCTCTAGTCTATGGCTGTTAACGTAGTCTCTCAAGCAGTATCAATGAATTTAATATTTTTTGCAGTCTGTGTAGCACAAAACATACACTTGGGAAAATTATACTTCAGTTACCGCCGTTTTAAATCAAAACAAACTTTCTGATGATCCCCTTTTTCTTTCAAGCACTTCCAATCAATGCGGAGAATGGAATGAGGAGTAGCACCCGTGAGCTTGGTCAAAAGCTCTACCAGGTGGTGACAACGATATATATTAAATGTTATGTTATATGGCAAATTAGTACTGAGAATTCATTAGAGTCCGCACATGTTTGACAAAAACACTTAGTCTCTTCTAGTATTTATTACCTGACCACTGTTGATGCTGTACAAAAATCAGCCACTGCAGTGAAAACCGAACCTAAACAAATAACGTAACGAAGAGTTGGAAACGGGAATATTTCGGCCGTATTTCTGGACTTTCTTTAAGGTTTTTATGTTCATGAAGGCTTGAACTTGAAGCCACAAAAGATACAAAAATAATAAAAACATAAAGCCGTCATTTCTCAGTCACTTCCAACGACGATTTTCCGTTGGGGAGCAGAGGTCATGCGCTTTGGGTTCCCCCCCAATGACGTTGTAAACTTAGACCATAACAGTTGCGTATAGCGGAATTGGAACGCCTGTTGAAGTTAGTTGAGATGTGATAGTATTATAGTAAAGTGAGCTCATTAGCCTTTAAGTTTTCGCATGTAGGTAAGAGTTATAATGATGAAGGATGATAGCCAAAGACACATAATAAATCAGCTTGAGAACTCGTGTTTTCCAACTTGAAAAAATGGTGAAAATCCCATTATACTTTGTCCTTTCTCATTAAATATCTCGGTTGAGGATCGGCAAAGCTCGGAACATATTTTGCCGATTTAGCAAAATCGGCCGCGATCGATGTCCGATACAGTAAATATCGGGTAATCTCTAATTGATACCACTTAAAAAAGTAAAATTTGGGAGAGTTCCATAATGTACCACCTTCTTTAAAATTGTAGTAGAGTAAACCAATCTTTGAGATTATGGGCCTTATACTAACAAATAACACTACCATATGGCCAAAAATAACAAAGGAATTTTTTTACATGTTGAACTTCGAAGAAGGATTACATTGGAACTTCAGCAGTTGTCACAATTTCTGCAGATGGCAGAAGCCCAGTAGGAGGCCGTCAAGGAAATAATTAGTGGGTGGCTATGATAGATCTGATACTGACATAATCCAATAAGACAATGCTTAATTAATAACCATTAACTAGGGTGCCATCCACCAGCTGTACTAAATTAACTGGAATAAATTAAGAAGGATAAAAGTTCATCCTTCACAGTTACACTCTGCATCTTTGTTGTGGTTTTGGGACATTATGTTTGAAATCTAGTTAGGAAAGAAATAGCCGTAACTTACATGTCATTCAACTGCATGTAACTTAAACTGCCGTCCAGAGGGTGTTTGAACAATCCCCTACTGCTTGCAATGTGCCTATACTGGTATTGTTATTAAACAATGTCATACTTAGGGATAAAAAGTGCGCAAAGTTTAAGAACCACAAGACATATTCATGATCGTGCTAAAAATTAAAGCACTATCACTTTGTGGCTTAACATGCTTGAAAAAATCAGGGTTTTTATTTATTAAGAAAAAAAAAAAATAGGATTTTTGTGGGACCACATACCCTATTGAGGTGAATTTTTCACACCAAAACTGGTGCAATTGTGGGATGGACTCAATACACCCTCTGAACTGTCTCCCATAGTTTAAGTCAATTTTGACTGACTAAACTGTCAATTTTAACCTTATTAGGTGCTTTTGATTTATTGTTTTAGAGCAGTTAAAGCTAAAGATTTGTTTAAGTTCTGATTTAGTAAATCACTGATTATGCCTTTTAAGTGTAAAGTTTCTTTGAATCTGACAAGATTTGGAGTACGCCGAGTTAAGCATTCAAGTCTGAAAATCACACTTGAAATATTTTTTACCCACATAAATTAATACATGTTTCATTACTTGATTAAGGTTTTTAATTTGCAACGCCAGCACAAGTGATACCACGATACAATATCAGCCCATAAACATCCGTTGATCTCGATTCGATAACAGCCAACGATCCCTGGGGTGGAACAGTCAATTAGACAAGTACAATCAAATCTAACATGAGCTATATATAGTATATCTGGGGAAAACACTCAACTTATTCCAATGATATCTTATCATTAGTCCTTTTCTTTAATGTCCATGCTACTTGTTTTATGGTTCCACATGTACGTCAAAAGGATAAATAATTGTGCATACCAAGTTTTCTTGTAACCTTTGCTCAAAGTCTGAACAAGTTGCCTTTTAATATTGATAAATAATCGGCAAGCTAATGAAAATTACATTAACAATTGTCGGGATTTATAAGCAAAAACGTGCCCACGTCACAAAATATCAAATATGAAATCTTAGCTTGAAATAAATATTGGATATATTTCTTATCAGATATAAACGTAGTTCAACTGTAAGGGAAATATGTTATATTGTGACATTTGTTTTTTATACTCTTGGCATTGATTCATTGGCAAAATCAGCACTTTGACAGCTAACAACTTAATTTCGCAGGCTGGAGTACTTCCAGTCAAGGTCCATGGGCATGCTAAAAATTACTGAAGCTTTATGAAAACTTTTTGCTGCCCCTATCAGGTTTTACACTTTAGTTTGACCACATCTAATATCCCAGCAATTCCACACATGTTCTCCCAAGTCATGTTCTCCTAGTAATCTTAATGCAATTAACTGAAATTTACGCCATAGCACTCAAACGATAAAATCTCCAACAGATAAGCTCGGAGAATTTTTCTGCCTGGTGAACGCTCTGTCACAACGATAACCCTCAACTGCCAAATTGGAATCTTCATAGATCACCATTAATTGGGTAGAATACATCTTGCCACTGAGCGGAAAGACTTGACTGCGACAAGACCCGCTAAAAAATACACCAAATTTGAAAAATCACGCTCCAACCTGATTTCTTCCACGGACCCCCAGAGCCAATCAAGAGCATGAATACTAATAAGATAGTCAGCCAGGTTCTGGTAGCTACATAGAGGAGGCCGCGGGAAATGGAAATTAGACAGATTGGGAGAAACGGAGATCCTAGCGACAAAAGAGATACACCGGCTGTTTTACTCATTACGCTCTAGTAATAACGCATTACCGGGGTCTGGAAAGCCACTTTGCTGCGCGTTAAAATCCCTAGGAATTTGTCAGTTAGTAGCTATTCTTATATATCCACCAAAATGACGAACAGGTAGCAGGAATTCTTTATTTCTGGAAATTTACTAACTCTTTTAACTTAAAGGCACTATCAGTGATGTGCTAAATCATTAAAATTTTTCAAAAAAATCATCAAAAATCAGCTTTTTGCCTGTTTGTAACTATTTGGGGGATCTACAACCCTCAAGTTATAGACCAAAAGCAACCCAATAAGGAAAAAATTGGGTATTTAGCGTGACTCCGTACGGACATTTCCTACAAACATGTCTTGAATGGGATTCAATCATTGAACACTATTGTTTTCTCCCTTCTGTCATTTTCCGTTGGGAAAAAAAATGTGAAATGTGAATTCTACAGACTTATCATTCACTTTATGCTACTCTTGCAAATTCAAATATTTTGACTATTCTATTTAGGTCAAATCAATGATAGTTGTCTTTAAATTTGTTTCAAACCCGGCTCAATCTAAAAAACACTTCTATGTCAGCCTGCACGTGTAGTGGATGCTGACAAGAATGCACCTATAATACCGGTAGTTTGTGAACTGAGCCATACCCATTTTTATTTACATCCTTTGATGCAGCTTTCAAATATTTACCAACTTAAACCCTTCAGCCCAACCAAACCATTCTTACCATGCTGCTGGTTGGCTAAAAAATTCACATAATTCTATTGTGACTAATCAACAATAGTACTCCTGGGGCTCAAGAGGGGGTATATTGAGTCAATCCCACAATGCACCAGGTTTGGGAAATGTCACTTCGATACGGTCATGGTGATCACTGCCAAACATCTCTTTCACCACGAAAACCTGGACTTATACACTATTTTAGGCCACAAGGTGCGTGCTAGTACTTTGGGGTTTTTTGCTGTCTCATGAAATATTTTTGGGTTCTAACACTTCTTGAACACTTTTTATCCCTAAGTACTGATGGTGTTTAGTACAAACAGACGGACATTGCAATGCATTGTTGGGATTGATTCACAACATCCTCTGTCATGAGGTTAAACTACTAGTTTCAGTCAATTCAGGTGAACTCTGTCTGTGGAATAAACAAGATGGAAGTACTTGTAGGAACACTCAAAAGTTTGGATTGGTTAATCCTATAATTCTGAAGAAACGAAAATTAAATGCTTTCTAAGGACCAAAATTGAACTTGTAAAGATTTTAAAAATAGTTCAAATTATTTTCAAGGATGATTTAGCCTCTAATAGGATGCCTCTAGGGAAAAATATTTTTGATCAGTGTAATTATGTAATATTTGGGGAGGTGTTTCAATGTACAAATGGATATTAATGTGAAATACCAATCAAACACTTGACTAACAAGATCTGAGAAGATAAAATACAGGTTGGTAAAAGTAAGGCTTGGTATTAAAAACTTACAGCTTGATATAACAAACTTCAGGTTTGGTATTCAACCCTTAATACGATAGCCTTACTCCACCATCCTTAACATTTATGCTTTCAAGGGGGATTCAACCAAATGATTACCAAGATTCTTCAACCACCATCTCCACGGTACGACCTTACCATGACACAAGATTTTGCTTTGTTCATTGGGATTAGGGGTAAAGGAACATCAAAGTTGGAGTTAAGTTAAGGATTAGACCAGGTTAGGTTATGGATCCTGGTGTGAGTCATCATTTAGAGAGCAGTTATTAGGATTAATCTAGAGTTGAAGGATAAGAGTAAGCTACAGTTTAGGATTAGGCTTAAAGGATGATCCACTTTTTTCACCTTTTCTACTTCACATGAAGGCATTTCACCAAAACACCTGATTTCAAATTTTGAACTAATTTACACTAGTGGCTTAGACATTAGAAACAGCAACATTTATCACAATGGCCATAGAACATTGTGTGTGATCATGGTTAACCAATGGGACATTTCTTGTTCATACCAATTGAAGGAAAACATTTCTCAGGTCTAAAATTCTACTGAGATCATGAGGAAAAATATGATACCAAAATCTAAATTTTGATGAGAGGAAGTGGGGGACGAGGTTTGGGCACTATTTAATGGGTAATCAGATGAAATGCAGAATAGCCCTAAATAATATACCTTGGGTATGTAAAAACTGCATTTTATGAGACACCTAGTTCAGAGAGAATTAGCAAACTGAGGTTCATTGATGACAGAGATACAAAGCAAATTGAAGATTCCAAATGCTAAGTGATTTTTCTCTCTGGGGACCCAAATGATTGATTAAGTTTAACACCCTTGGATTTCAGCAGCGGACAGCCCATCTCCGAAACGGTTTAAATTTTGGGGTCAGCACTTTTTCAGTTCTGACAAATTGCATTAAGTCAGCTTTAAATCAGCGAGAAATATTGGCGCATCAGATGCTCGATTGCGTAGATTGACGACGATGATGAAAGTTGTTGACAAAAGTGCATGATGCAAAACAAAAACATGCTTAGAACTTTCTCAAGTGATTGTTTATTCAGTAATTAGGGTGTTGCGATCAACTTATTAACAGATCAGCTTCGTCAGAGGTGGAAATTGAAAACTTTCCAAGGTCCGATGATATGCGCAGATTCTTGCGGAGAATTTATGCAATTAATAGAAATGGACAGTTTAAAACAAGGACTCTTCTATTCGTTGTGGTTTGAAAATCTAGGTTGGAAGGAAATCAACATAAGATAGTGCCAATGGATGTGATCTAGCAAGATTCAGGACCCCTGGATGGGTAAATGGCTCTTTCAATGGCCATTGTGTACTTGGTAGGATATACTTGGTGTATTTAGTAAGGTACGGAAACTTAATCAATCAGAGTAGAGTTTGCTGTTACATGCAATCACACACGTCACCAATGTGCACCACATGGGTGATGAAAGCGACATGATACTACACTAATTGCATTATCTCATGCAACATTAAGCTTGAAAGCTGTGAGTCTGTTTGAGGTATATGCATATATCTCACCTTTTCTCTTATTGGCAACCTCCCCCATAAAAAATAACAGTAATCTTTTGAAAAGCAGCACACAATCAGAAAATTTTTTTTGAAAAAACATAAAACAAATATAACAGAATTTTGTGCGCTCGTCGTTGCAAAGGCAGACCCAACAAAAAATAACCATTTTAGTGACAACATCAATCATGCACACACAAAGAGAGATGGAAAGCAAAAGTGGTCTGCTCAGCGTGATGCTGGCAAGTATACCAAAAAGAGATATAGGTGCAGGGGACAGTACCGAGGGTAATATCCTAAAACTTGACTGCCGTGGGAATGCACCTAAACATTTTAGTTTAAGGACGGGTGACCCGATCAGATGTTTTCTCCCTTGCATGGAAGCATATCACCAAAACATCTGATTACAAATGTCGGTAAAAAATTGGATTGATTAAGCCGATATTGTTTATGGTCAAGCTATGGGTTGCAAAAAATGTATTAAAACTCATAGTGCGACCAATAAATATTGTGCAAAAATCATCCAATTTTATCATTTTTATGTTTTGAATCTGACATTTTCACCCCTGTACACCGCTGTAGCTTGCATGCATAAATTTTTCATAACGTCACTACCAAACTTGAGGTGAAATGACGGAAAGAATTTTGTATTGTGCCACCACCTTATAAATTTGTCAACTGCCTGTTGAAGAATGTGGTGGCAGAATACTGAATTCATCCCGGAATGACGTACAGATTTATCATGCGGACTATTTACCTCTGATATACCAGTATTGACCATCTTGTTGCTGGGTGGCGGTACTATGCTTCCATTGCTTCTTCTCCTATCCCTTATTGTAGCAAATTTGGAGTGCTTATCGTAGATGGGTTCCGCTACCATCTCGTTGATATAATCCTTGGCCTTGACCTCCACGTACATCGTGATGAGGCCGTCGGCAACCAGATCATGGAGGGAGTCGAATCTTTTTTCGGCGACATAGTGCTTGCTGTCAAAGTATAGCCTGAAGTTTTTGGTATTGTGTAAAAGTCTGGTGGGATTGCAATAAAAAGTGGGAAAGCAAAGTTAGAAAGTCAGAGATACATTATAGTAAAATATTCATTAAGTAATTTTTCCTAGCTAGTTCACATCAGAATGGTGAGGAGGAGCCTCAATAGAGATAAGTGGAGCTTCTACTTGCTGACCGTCTATCTATAACTCTCTTTTGAATCCACTAGACTCCTCAGGTGCTACTAGCTCAGAAGAGAATTCCCAATGTTGCCCGTATGTGACAGTTTAGGGTTGAAAATCAGTTAGCATAAGTGAGATAAAAGCTTCCCATGAGTTAGTTTTATTTTGTAAGAATTAAATAATTTTCAAAGAATGTTTGTAAAATTTCCAAGATTTAAATACCCTAAGCCAATTCTAGAAATGGGAATACTGTATGTCACATACTGCTGTAAGGTATACCCTGGGCCCAGACACCAGGTTTTCCCTAAGTGGTGGTTTGTCTGCTTCGCTGCACTAGTTCCCTTGTCACTATCAATGTCTCATTTTCTTTTTATAGTATTTTAATAGTTTTGTTCAGTTTGACTCATTCATTATTACTTTAAAGTCAGTCAGAACCAATTGTTCTCAACTCAGTCTCTGTTGCTTTCCTTAGACTGGGGGGGGGGGTCTGTAAATTTTATGGAATCAAGTTCCTCATGTGCAAAAGTCATTTTGAAAGTTTACTTGATTTTATTCTTCCTTTTGCTTTTGATCTTCACTCCTTTAGTGTTTGGGTTTTATTTTAATAATCTGAACTGACATATGGCCTATTTCATATTCACATCTTTCCTTGGTCTTATTTTTTAATTTGTATTTCATGTTTTTAAGATTGTAGCTTTAAGATTGTACTTTAAGATTATGTAGTTATGTTGTAAATGTAAGCCTATGTAAAGCGCTTTGATCATTCTTAATGCTAAGGCGCTATATAAATATCTGTTATTATCATTATTATTATTTTGTTTTTTTTTCTAAAGAAAAAAAAGGCACATTGCCTTTTTAGCACTTGCAACTGCATAGCCCATTTTTCTTGAATTATTCTTTTTGATTTAATCAAATAAAATTAATATTGAATATTATTTAAACAAGTGGAACAAGAAACTCAAATCCTCTTATGTTCACTCAAATTTCTTTCCTTGCAAACTTCAAATTTCCATAAAGAGCATCAGCTTTCACTTGCAAGAGTTTCTATTCAGTAATTTCTAAAATCCCCACATCCTCCAACAAATTCATGTCCTATCTTTGCTCAGACAGTGCATTACATTTTATCCAGTCTTTCCTAGCCACCTGACACAGCAATCAAAAACACTGTCAAGCTATTAAACATAGAAACACCAACTGTTGATGGGACCAAACATAGTCACATGTTGTGTAGCTGGAAATATATCGGGAAATCTTTTCTTTTGATACGGATTAAAACACCTGTGAGATTTGATGCGTAAATGTAAGCACACCCAAGCAGGAGTTTCCTGGATGGGAAATAATATTTGGTCCTTTTAAGCACGACATGAAGATTATGATATTGAACATGTTAGCATGTAGGGACAGCTTCAGTAAATCGATGGTGAGGTTGTAAGTGAAATTGGTCACAGTAAAACCAGATCGTACATGACTTGAAGTTAGTTTTCTGGATTAATGACTATAATTTACATTGCATTCTTTGACAACTGAAAATTTGCACAATTTCATTGGTTTCTTGTCCATTCCAAATGCATCAATTTACACTGACACACTGTGTCTAATGATACTTTATGATTACATTCATGCGATCCTACCTTTTTTATATACATTTGTTGCATTCAACAGATTTGATCAATCTCATCTTGTCAAATTTAAGGCAAAAAATTTTTAAAAATGGATTACCTGAATTATAAATCTGTTTAATAGAGCTATTATTTATATACCCGGCATAGTCCTTCCTGACAAATTTCGACTAGTGATACCATTATTTTTGTGCGGACAAACTCAGCCTACAGCCTTGTCATTCCACTTCAAATATGTGGTATCTCTTGGTCTAAATTTGTTGTGAAAGATATGGTATCAATTGCTCTAAATTTGTCATAAAATATTGTGTCTGGTATACAAAATAACCTGTAAAAATGCAGCTTTCAAATATTTAAGTTCTAATCCTACCTATCAGCTTTACCACCATTTTTACCGAGTTACTGATTGGCTCAAGAAATCGCATTTAAGCTCTATTTTTTTCTCCGAAAATGACATTATGTGACCTTGTCCAATCTACTCGGATCAAATTCAGGATTGATGCTGATTGAATTGAGCTTACCAGCTTGTCTAATTATTCAGAAATCATTTTTTAAATAATATGATCATAAATCTAGATGCAAAATTTGAAAATAGCATTTCAAACAATTATAGAAACAAGAATGAATTTTTAGCCATGAATGATTTACCAGATTCATGGCTAAAATTCATTCTTGTTTCTATAATGTTATTTTTATGATTTTACTTAATACCACGACAGTACTGTAATTTCATTAGTCTTTAGTGTATGGGGTCAAAGTCATATTGATCTAATTATTCAGAAATCATTTTTTAAATAATATGATCATAAATCTAGATGCAAAATTTGAAAATAGCATTTCAAACAATTTTTTTCTTCAAAATTGCAAAACACCAGAAATATCTATATTGATTATCTATATCTTTGTAAGTGGCAGAATACAATACTTTTGAAGTCATCTCCCAAGACAAAAGTTTTAACTAACATTTTCTGTTATTCAAGTGCTTCCTAGCTATTGCCTACATTATTATAAATGTGAACCGTCATCGTACTTTTCAATTTTCACATCCAAACACATACTCTTATCTCTCCTCCCTTTACCAAATCTCCTCTACTTAAAAAAAGTTGAAACATTGTGACAACCTGCCACCTGCTCTAACTGTCAGTTTCTAATCACTAACTCGTCAGAGAGAGGAGCAAGCGTCACTACGCCTCAATTTTCAGTGACCAGATACCTTATTCCTAGGGTGAAGTTTCCTGGAGCACGGAGACTCTCTCTCACCAAATAGCTTCCTTCCCCTCCACGGGACAGTAAATTGTCGGCTTCCTCCCTAGAAATAGGCCCGTGGAACCTGCCGAGGTGAACAAGAAAAACAAAAGAATGTGGGTTTCACCATTGTATGCCGCAGGGTGGGTCTCCGAAAAGGGAGTGATGTGTAATGAGTCGGGAAATGAGGGTTAATGTAGACAGGAAGGGAGAATCCAGTTTGGAGATCTTGTGATTGTTTGTTTAATTTCTCTGAAGATGGCTTGCTGTTGATGGATATTTTGCATGGGTCCAATATGCAGTTCTAAACACTAACACTATATAAAATTATAATGAATCAAATTATCACAATTTAGCTATTGATTTGGACTTTTAAAGTCACAATCATTTACATGTAAAGATGATGCTTTTTCAAATCCAAGCAAAAGTTTGGATGAGGATGAACATACCTCGCAGAATATATCTGGTATATCTGGACAATGTTTAGTATTCGCACAATTAAAGTCTACACTTTCTGATCAATATCATTTTTTACATGCCAGCATCTATCACAAAATGACTCAACCAATGCTAAATATAAAACATTGATTGAAATAGTTCAGTGCAACTGATATTCAATGAATGTAATCAAAAGCAAAATCCTAGCATCTCACTTTTGTTTATGGTTCACTAGATATCCCAGAGAAAAGGTTATTTCCAAAATTTCAGTTGATTCTGACAGTGTTTTGATGTATGAGAAAATGTTTGTATCACAGTGCCCCATAGGCCAGTGTGTTGAAATTTCTGTCCATTTATAGACAGAAAATAAGCTAAAATACAATTTAACAATTTCTTCCAGAGTAGATTGAATCTGCATGCAAGATTACACACATACTATACCAATGCCTACAGTTCAAATGATATTGAAATCTCATTTTTTTTAAAGGTAAGTTGGAATGATAGTTAAGGATCACAAAATGCTCCTTTAAGCAAGAGTTTTGGATGAGGATGAAAATACCTTGCTGGATATATCTGGTTCAACTCTATAAGACTGTGTGATGTTCAGTATTCACACAATTAAGTCTACACTTATTGATATCAGTTCTTGCTTGGTTTGCCAGCCTCCATCATAAAATGACTCATCCAATGCTAAATATACCACACTTGATTAAAATAGTTCAGTGCAAGTGATATGCAATGAAAGTCACCTAAAGCAACAATTTGAAATATTCTGTCTTCTTAAATATCTATTTTTAGGAAACACCAAATGTCATCTGCCCAAACTTCCCAATATTCTGTCAATTAGTTAAAATATACTTCGAAATTCATTTCATGGGCGATGGTATTAAATTAGGCATTGCAAAAATAAATGGGAGAGCTGATGTATACAAAGATGCATGTGTGTTATATTGTTATGTTAAAATACTAAGGCAGATATTTTATTTGGAATCAATTTCAAGAATGTTTGAATATGGAATGGCATATGTTGAATTTTCACAAATCTGAGTGATCTTTAACTGTTATTTACACACATGATGAAAAAATATAAATAATTGGTATTTATTTATGTTACCCAAATTCCTTTTCACCATTTATATCACAGTCAATTATGCTTTGATTTATGAAGTTAAATGCCTCCTATAGATGACATTTCCCTGTACACTCAATACTAAATCGCATCTTTAGTAGAATAATAGCTTGTATCATCACCCAAACCTGCATGTCACTTGAAAATATCAACAATTTATATAACCCATGCTTAGACAATTTTGTTATTGATGCAACAAAATCACATGTCAGGGAGTTAGTTTGACTCATCAAGGTTATTATGAACAAGTGCCAGATACATATCATGCGGGAATTCCAAATGGCGGTGGTAGAAAGAGGTCAAACAATTTGAGTCATGTATGAAAATATTGTGACTATCATTGTCCAATCTGGTCATGTGATCATGATTTAATTATGAAGAACATGTGACTAATGGGTTACACCATAAGATTCATCGTAACACTGATGACATGTTTTAAGTGTCCCTTACCACAAACTGAGATGCCTTGTATTGCTACACTCTGGCTCATAATTTCTTGGACAGTTTAGAACGTACACCCGCTTTCCCGCCAAAACGGCGCACCATTGTGTTGCACGTAGACGCAGTACACGCAACGATCAACGCGCGTTTGTTATGTCCAAGAAATTATGGCCCAGAGTATAAATGGGAATATACTGTGGCTATTTTGGGAGAAAGCAGTTTTGAAGTACTCTAGCTTTGAACATCAAAATTCTTCAAAGAGGAGGAGTTACTATCAACATTTTTCAGTATGATGACAGGGCAATCTTTTACATCATCTGTGATGATATTTGCCATTAGGGGTCACACAGAGGAATAACTCACAATCTCTCAATTAAAGAACAAACATCCCCAATGCTTTAGCTCCTTTTCATCTGCAAGCAAAAACTCTGATGATTTAACCCTTTTCACCGGATTAAGTCATAACACATAAGTCAGTGGTTTTTGACATGGCTTCGCTAATGACCTGCAGTCATTTGGGAAGCCATCTCAAAACCACTGATTTAAGACTAGGCTTGTTTGGACTCATTTGAATGCATTTTTCAAGCTGATTTCGAATATGGTCATGAAAATAAATGATTTTTTTTTTGACCAAAAAATGTTTATTTTTTTTAAATTTCTGAACAACTGTAGTCCCCAATAGGCACCAATGGTATTAACCATTGTATTACAAGGAATGAAGAGGAATAGGATTTAACTTGCATGCATGGGCTACCTCCTCTCCTCTTAGAAGTTGGTTTTTTTCAATGAATACATAGGGTGTTTCCCAGGGTAAGAATTGGCATGACAGTCAAACCCTTCAGGAAACACACCAAAATATTAATGACGTCCTATAAGCATAACTAATTTTACTAGAAGGGCGGGGATTGAAATTGCCAATTACTTTAGTCATTCTCTTCCTCCTAAAGACATCAACATTACTTTGCTTCACTTCCAGTTTTATTAGAAAGGTGGAGTGAGGGGGTAAGGCTTGCAATGAAACTAAAAACAATTTTAGGACTTCAATCAATATTTTGTTTGCAATTGTGCATTCTTTAATCAATCAAGGAAAAGCTTAAAAAACCAAATGTACATATGATAGGAAATTGATAAACCATCCTCAAAAAAATCTGCGCAAAGCCAAAAACAATGTCAAGTTACACTTTGAGACAAAGACTTACCTATTTAAAAATCTAGCATAAATTCCTACTTACCTAAAGCATTTCCAATGAGGTCATTACAACTTCCATGAATTAATATAGGTCTTTTATTTTTAGACTAATGAGTCAAATTAAACTTCTAAGATCATATAAAGGCTAAAGGCATGTCCTTAAAATACAGAGTAAATATAGCTATACTTTGTCTACACTGAAGTATGAAGTGACAACGCGCGCATATCTAGTACTGCTTTTTGCAGCACACTCGTGCTTTGACTACGCAGGCGCAGCGATGAAAGTCAATGTATATGACTGCGTTGTTACTCCTTACTTCCGACAAGACAGTATGGTGCTCTTTCCACCTCTTCCTCTCTCTCTTCCCTCCTTCCCTCCTCCATCTCTCCCTCCCCTCTCTTTCTCTGTGCACAAAAAGAAACAGCTCATTGAGAAATATGCTAATTTTTAACTTTTGCTCTCTAAGTTCAAAATGTGAGTGACAAAGATTAAAATATTTGATGTGCACATACCGATACTTCAATCCATACCTTATAATTTAACTTGCTGTATGATCCTTTCAATTACTAAAGGTGAATTTTGAAAAGTTAAAAATGTAAAGTTATAACGACAAATTATCGCATGCCAGGAAATATTGCTTCACAAGTTATAAGCCCTGTCATTCAGTGCCCAATACAACATTGCTTGATTTGCAGAAAATCATTGGCAAATGCAATCAGCTGTATACAGGTACAGTAAGTATCCAAGGCATTCAAAGTAAGTGTATGTGGGTACCTTTTACTCAACTTACAACATATTTCCAAATTACCAAAATAAAATGTTCTCATATCAATATAGGCCCTATACTCTACATTGCAATATTCCCAAAGTCAACTCCCTTATAAAAACACTGAATACAAGTAAAAGTCGCTCAAATCAGAGGTGCAATTTTACAAAACTTACTTCTTGCATAGTGCACACATTAAAAAAGAACCAAATCTGAGTATTTTCAAACAAAATCTTAAATTACGGTATTTTCATTTCATTATTTTATTTCAAATTTGCATTTCTATTTCAATATTTGCACTGAGCACATTTTTGTTATTTTTGAACATGTATATATGCCCCCAACTTTGGAAAAAGAAATCTTGGCTGGTTCTGGTCATTCCATTTTGAAATAAAGTTAAAATAAATAATAAATATAAGTAAACAACAATCTTAATTGATAAATCCCAGATACTAAACGTACTGGAAGAGCTTCATTATAATTAACTGATGAGTACCGATTGGGTGATCTAATTACAGGATGACCAGCTAGCTACATCGTGTCTTAAACTTGACAACAAAAATCCACAACTGACAATACTACTGCCCCTTAATTAGTTGATTGAGTTACATCGCCCAGTATTGGTATAATAACGTATAAATCAGTCACAATAGGGCGTGGTTCAAGTGTTTTGCTTTACAAAGGAAATGATTATATCCCTGCATAATAATATTTGTATAAGACCTCATCACCATTTAGCATTGATGACCAAATTCAATTTCCCCTCAAACCAAACATTTACATGTGGACTTAACTTTTTTGACCAAGCGTACAAGTCTAATAACAAGATCATAAGCTCGGTTTAGCCTAACCCTATGTAAGACAATTAGTCTAGTAAAGATCCCATAGGGGTTTTCTTCAATTGGGTATGGAAATTCCCCATTAGACTGCCAAAATCAATAACAATTTTGCAACTGATGACCAAATCACTTCTCTCCATTACACCAGCAATTTGAATTGCTGTCTCTTAAAGGCACTATCAGTGATTTGCAAAATCAGACAATTGAAAAAATAATCAAAAATCAGATTTTTGCATGTCTGTAACAAGTATAGGTATCCTAACATACCCTACAAAGGATAGGACCAAAAGCAATCTAATAAGGACAAAATCGGACATTTTAGTCATTAGTGTCCGAACGGACACTTACTACAACACGTAATTGAATGGAGAATCGCATCTTTGAACACTGCAGTTTTCTTCCTTTTCTGTCAATTCTTTAGTTGGGAAAAGTTACTTACGAGATTTCTACAGGCTTATCTTTCACTTTTAAAGCTATTCCTGCAAATTTCAAGTATTTTGACTCTAGGATAAATCACTGATAGTGTCTTTAAGAGCTCCATTTTAACATGGCCATAATATCCATGATACTTTCAGTATTTGCAGGCCAAAAATATATTGTTTTTTCTTATGGGGAACTAATGAGCAAATCAAACCAAATGTCCAAAATTTTCTGCCTAGAACTGTTGCTTCAACATTAAGGTGCTTTAAGCTTTTTCTGGCTACACAAAAACTTAGGATGCCTAACTTGTGAATTAGACCAAAAGAAAAACACAAATGCAGTAATTTGGTAACAATTTATTGCACTGTACAAGACATCCCAATTTATCTTCTTCTACTTCTCAAGACTCAGCAAACTTCATTCTGCTCTATTCTATACCCTGTTAATTCCTACACACTGCCCCTAGTACATACACAGACTTCCAAGTTCTGTAACTCCACTAAGTGCTCGAGTCTATTAAAGTTGAAAAAGTACAGTGCGGCTATTTCTTGCCTCATTTTTATTTTAAGTACAATTTGTATGCCGTTGTCAGACTACTGAATACACAGCTGACTATGAATAGACACACTTAACAACACTTGTACTATTGACATCTAGAGCAATTTCTGTGGGCATATTCAATACTTTGTACACAGGAAAAGGCATCAGTAGTTCAGTAGTTTATTGAATTAAATAAGATACACAACCCTTTTGGTGAAGACCAGGATTTGGTCTAAGGGTTAGGATTTGAATTATAGCTAGAGTGAGAGCTGTGGTTAGGTTATGCATCATGATCTTTGTCAGAACCCTTGCCCCCCCCCCACCAGCCTCCCTAAATAAACTGACCATTTGTACAGTTTCTATGGAGAAGGACCCAAATTCACCCCCTCAAAAAATGTCTCGACACCCCTTCTGCCCCACTCCATTTGCAAAGGTCTGGTTACGCCACTGTATAACAAAGGCAAGCTCTTGGAAAGCCAACAAGGCCAAAAAAAAAAAGTTTGTCTCAGAAGAAGTGTGAAAAATGCTAATGCGAAATGCGTTGTGTTTTTTTCTCAATTTTTCGGCCAAATTTTCATTTTTTTCTGAAATTTTTTACAAAAAAATTTCGAGTATAACTTAAAAAAAAAAATTACGCGGTCAAAAACCAATTTTAAACATAATGCGCGCGGTCTTCTGAGACAAACTTTTTTTTTTTCTTGGCCTAAGAATATTCTCAACAATTTCTCCCCATTAGATGGAGGTGCAAATTTTCTATGTATTTTGGACAATGTGAAAATGGTTGATCCACAAATGTGCCCTGACTTCATAAAATCTTTTTGTGGTTCATCCCTACACTTAAAACATCTGCCTTGTAAGTCACTATGGCTAAGGCACCTACATAGATGAAATCCACTCAAACTTTATCACTGGACTTTTAAGTAGTGGTTCAGGATTTAATCTGCATCTAACATCATTGTCACCTTTTTGTTTCCTGTTGTGTGTCTTCAATATTAAATCAAGGCTATTCTATCACGATATTCAAATATGATAAAAAAGTACTTCCTAGGACCATGAGGGTATGACTATGAGAATGTGCGCCTTAATGTCCCATGGCTATCCTATTTTGGCACCAATTCTTGGTGATCGTGCTATGAAATTGACAATGGATTTTTTGAAGGGGCATTTGGATCAATAACTTCTCCCCACATTGCCCAAAGAGTGAGATTTTATACCATGAGAACTGATACATGTCTGACCTCTTGCTGCCGATCTATTCTCTCAAAAAAACTTGGGAATTCTGTCATTTCTGTCCATATAAATGACACCAAAATAACAAAACAGTGGCCGAGTGGGCAAACATCGGCGTGGAAATTGAAAAATATGCAATCAGGATGAAAATTTGGAAAATAAGTTTACCCTTTGAAATCTTTAAACTATGAAAAATGAAGATTCTAAGACCATGAAAATGACTTATTTAACTACTCCAACTGGTTATCCATTGTTTGGGGTTTAACACCACTAAATCCTGGTCCAATTCGTTCCTGTACAAAATGGCCGAGATGAAACCGTTAATGTTCTCTCAATGGAACATCTGAGACCTTAAAGCTAACATTATGCTTGAATATCATCATATCCTACCCCAATCAATCATGAAATGAGGGTAGTTATCCCCAAAATTTTCGAGCGACTGGGCGTTGAAGACTAGCATGCACCGTGGACCCTGGAGGTCAGAGAACTTTTTCAGTCAGGTGTTCCCTGTAAGGAATCGGTTAAAAATTGTTTGTAGGATCAAAATAACATATCAATGACACTTTTTTTGATCGTCCTACCGATTTATACTTAATATGGATAGCAACCATGATTTGCAACCCAGGTCTCGCAATTTCTCTCAGTTTTAAGGGATCTAGGCGAGGGCACTCAAAAAAAAAAACGCTCATTGCAGTGGGGGATGGGCTACCTGTTTCTCAAGTTATTTACTGTGTGAAATCCTAGGACTTAAGGGAAAGGGGGAAAGGGATAATAGTAAAGAAGATGGACATCTTGGGTGGGAATCGAACCAGAGGCCCTGGCACCCCAGTCCCAAGACCAGGATGGCAATCCACAAGGGTGTCGCTGGCTGATTTCCGTGCCCTAATGTGTGTTCGTATGATAATGCGATCGCATGACTTGGGACTTTTCTAGCCTCAGCTCAGTGAGTTTTGGGCGTGCTAGGATTATGCTCTATAAATTCAACCCCTCAACTAATTTCAAAGGTAGGATTCCCAATTCTTTGACTATTATTATGACACATTTCATACCTCTAGGTCTATTCTCTGACCGTAAGTCCTATTCAGTCTGGTCAATTCTGAGAATAGGCCTCTAGGTCTATTTTTCTGACCAGATGTCAAATTCAGCTGTTAAACTCATAGAATAGACCTATAGGTCTATTTTCTGACCGTATGTCTAGCATTCAGTCTGGTCACTTCAGAGAATAGGCCTCTAGGTCTATTTTATGAGCGGATATCCAATTCAGCCAATTCAACTTTCCCCTTCCCCTTTCATTTCTAACTTCACTAAATACCAGTTGAATTTCAATCACCACTTCAGAAAGAACTTCTCATTAAAAAACCCTAATCACACAAAAGGAAAAGGGTTCTGGAAAATAATCAACATTTTCGGACAAATATGACTGGCCTTTAGTAATTGGTATTGATCTGACAGTATAATAACTCTAGCAATACAGGGTCATCATATCCATTTTGAACAGAACTAATATTAGTTATGTTCAATTGGGTACGGCAGAGAGGTAGCGGGAGGGTTACATCCTTGTTTAGATTGACCTAATTGGTTTGCTCTGTTCTGTTTACACTATGGTTTCCTCCTCCTATTACACCCATGACCCAAATAAGCGGGAGCCAACCCTGACTTTTTTATCGACCAACTTATATAATTTGGACATAACTTAATCAGTCTGAAGTACATCTATGGTGGTATCCAAATGATGGCATAGATAATGACAACATCTACAAATTTTCTTTTGGTCTGACGGTTTGGGGTTTGGGGTTAAGTGGTTGATAAGATCAGGATTAAGAGTTAAGTCTTAGAGTTATGGTTAGTGTCAGAGTTTTTGGATTAGGATTGTGTGTTGGTTATGTTATTACATAAAACAATTTTATAATTTAATAATTACATCAAAACGTGTGTCAACTAAAGTAGGTCACCTTATGGAAACACCTAGTCCAAAACTGGAAACATCTGAATTATTTCTTCTTATTTTAAAAACTTTTTATTCTGGTAGATTCTGTAATAGGTTATAACCCCTAAGTCATGATTTTGAAGATGGCATCCCAAAGACTGCAAGGCCATTTGGGAGCCATCTGTAAAACCACTACTCACCTAAGACTATAGACTTGTTTGGACTCACAAGGTGATATATCCATGTGCATCATATCCGATTCATCACTTTCAGTATACTTCAACTCGGGCAAATGCACTTGTGTCCCATATCATAAGCGAAACATGCTTCTTTGTATGACTTTGTAAATTCTACTCTGAGCAAGTACAGGTAAGACTTTTAGTAACAGTTAAACAATTTATGTCAGTAAGCCTGTTTTTGCTACTGAACTTTTGACCCAGGAGGAAATTAATTAAAATGTGCTTTGAGAGTTACCGTAATGCAATAAATAGTCCTCCATTAAAGGGACTATCCTGCTAAGAAAACCACACAAGTTTAGTGTGAAGCACATTGTCCCACATTGTTTCATAGATGTGTGACGTTAGGATTACATTACACGGTTAGGACTCATGTAGGTGAGCTTTAAAAATAGGATTTACGGTTGCAACATAGGATATGGACTTAATGAATCCATGAGGTAAAGTTGAAATTGGAAAAGAAAAGGAAAGAGAATTTAAAGGAAGACATCACAACAAATTAATTAATCACAAGTATTTGTGTACCTATGACTAATAACGACAAATATGTACACATACACCAACTTTGATAAAATAATTCCATTATTAAAGACCACTAGACTTTTAGAGGAATGGCCAAAATCTAACCATTTTGACCCCATTTTTTAAAGGGATTACACAAGTCCTAGAGACTGTACAAGAGGCTAAGAATCTAACAATTCATTCAGATTCTTCATAGCCATTTTGAAGTTCTTATTTTGTGAAAATTATCCTATCTAAAATTTTAAGATTATACAAAAGACCATAGCAACATTATTGGTAGCAATTACAACCAATCTCAGTACTAGTCTGCTACAGAGTCTTGGGTGATTTTGTGTTCCTGTAATGGAGCTCACAGGACGTATAGGAGGGGTTCTGCAAGTGTGTAGAAAGCCCTGTTAAATATTATGTCACAAAATAGAAACATGAAAGTGGCTACGTATAGGGCCCATGAAATTTGACTCCTGCACAGTCTGAAAGATTGGTGAACCTACTTGACCAGTGACCCACACAGACAGATATCTGGAATTATGAAAAGTGAGTCATCATCTTTACATGATATGTCATCCTATCATATAGATAAATATATGTTTCTACCAACTTATTGCAAAAGTTAAAGGCCTTCAAAAGGGAAATTTCGCACATTTACTTTTATCTTTGCACTAGAATAATATGGGTTAAACATAAGTACGTACTCATAGAGACATAAAGTAATAGTTTTTAACTCAAGCCGACACTAGGAGGAAATTTTCTCTATTTGGCTAATATGACCTGCCAATTACAATTATGACTACTGACCATTATGATCCTCCAGCCCCAACACACAGAAGGATCCATTACTATCATTTGCCTATATAAGGACTGACTTGTAGATTTTCTTTTATTTTCTTTTATTTTTATTTATTTCTTGTTGGTTTGTTTTCTTAAGTCTGGACAGGATGTGTACACTTAAGTTTAATTGTTCAAATACTTCAAAGCATTAACTTATTTTACAAACATACATTTTAGGATAGGGTGAATATTGTAGTTACAATTGGAATTAGGCTAGGGGGTACTGCGAGGGATATTTCTGTCAGGGAATTCAGAAGTAGATACAGTAGCAAATAACAAGGGAGTTTTAGGACAATGATATTGCTAATGATCATTTTTGTCCAAAACATGCCCCTCACCCTCCTCCCTCATGCTGGTGTGTGTGTGTGGGGGGGGGGGGGGGGGGGTGCAGTGCATGTTGTACAACAAATGGAAATATTTTGTGTCATATCTTCCTAAATATAAATCTACGACCTAGATAAGTCTAGCACTTTTAGAATGTAACTGATGCAAGGCAAATCACAATCACAGAAATTTTGCAACAGTCTTAATTTTGGAAGCATTTTTTTCCATTTTGCATTTATTTATATTCTAATTTGATGATTTTTCACATCCTCAGACAAATCATGTGGGTGCAAGAAGGTCGTACGTGCAATAGCTGCCATTTGTCAGAAATTCCCATCAAACATACTGTTATGCCAAGTCATTGGTCATTGGCTCTTGAAATGGTTCTTCAGGTGAATTTTGACGGAGTGGGCGGGAGGGGGTGGGCAAGGTTGTCAATTGGGTCACCCACCTTTAAGACCCCAAGGGGTATATTAATTTAATTTTAAGTAATAAGTAACCTCATGCTCATGGTTTTTTAACTAACAAATCAATCTACACCATGTTGGAATTATTAAAATTTCCTACTTACTCTCGTCCATAATGCGGTGGTTTGTTCGGCACATAATTCTGACATACAATTCTCTTGGGCTTGGGTGCTTCCTGCTGCAATTGGTACACTAGAGAAACACGAAAATGAAGAAGAGAGAGTGAGTAACGGCGACGTTCCCGTTTCTTACGGTGCCTGTACCTCTGAATTGTCTCTGGTACATTATCGTACAGGCTCAGAGGTCGACCTCCGTGGTAGACGCTCGACCTCGGACGACCCAAGAGGGCACAATATGTATCATCCATTGTGAAGTAAGATAAATATTAATACTAATGAATACTTAAGTATGAATAAATGGCTGATGTTTACGTTTTAATTGTTTAGATCATTATGATGAGTCGCTATCAGCAGATTGGGCTCGTTTGAAGACTACATCCTGTAGGCGACTGACCGTAACTATGACTACACTCAGCCATTCACAAATTATACACAACATCACGTTTCTATTTTAAAGACACTCTTGGACAATTTGTGAATAGTGCACTTTTACAAGATAAAAGAGTAAACAGAGATCTTTTTCATCAATACCACCCACACAAATGTAACAAAGTTCTGCAGAATTCTACAATCTGTGCATTATGGTAGCATGAAAGCAAAATTGTTAGCAATTATGGGGGGGAATTGCAAAACCTAGTCTGAATTTGCTTGTTTTCTAAGTATCTTTGTTCAATCTTGCTCTTATACTATGCTAACTGCATTCTCACTACAATCGAGCATTCCAATTGAATTAGCATATATTGTGCATACCATCAAAAGAAATTCCTTTACATATCGGAATCAAATATACTTTTTTTTTCAAATTTATGAACTTCACACACTGTCTGCTGGCAAATTTGTCCAAAATTTAATTCAAACATGAAAAATTCTGCTCCAGACAGAACAGAATATGTTGAAACAGTTTTAACATCGGTGAGTATATTATACGAATACACACAAGGTACATAACTTTATTTACTTTTCATTGTTGTCTTCAAATTACAACAAGTACAACACGTAACACTGAAACATGCCATAGAAATAACATTTTGGCCTATATAAATATAATATTCTGTCAAAGAGGTATCTGTCAATGATGATCATAACTGTAACTAATATACATACTACAATTATGTGTTAATTAGTTATAATTACAGTAATTAGTTCCTTTAAAGAAAAAATTCAGGGTCAGATATTATCCAGGAAGTTATCACAGGACATATTAGCGAATTGCTGCCCGAGAATCTCTCTCACAACCCCACTTCCTGACATAACCTATTAAATCCACACACTTGGCTACATATCAGAGGGAGGACTACCACCAGTGGATTTGCAGACAGATTTTACGTAATCCTGGACATAGTTAATTTTCCTGTATATGGGGATAATTTGAGCTGTATTGTGGAAGTTGTAGCTGCCACAAAGGCGGTGATTAATGGTTTGGGAAACATTACTTGAGGAAGTTCACACAATGATCAAAACATTATACTAAAATGAGGATGAGCAATGATTGTTTGGCCATAATTTACCAGCTAATCAGGATGTACCCCTGAGGACTTTCACTTTTCCAACAGTATTTCTGATTGGTTCATAACATGATATAACCCTCTCAGTAACCAATCAAAATACAGTTTCTATATACCTAGGCGCTGGCCCTAGGAACCTTGAAGTTTTTGTACCATGTCTCTAATTGTCAATCAATCAATCAATCAATCAATCAATCAATCAATAAATCAATCAATAAATAAATCAATAAATCAATTAATAAATCAATCATCAATCAATCAATCAATAGATACAATAATCAATAAATAAATAAAATAAATATTGCTGATTACACCAAACCAAACATACTTTATAGTTGAATTCTAATTGACATTGAGTTAATTGATTTATCCTTGCATATAGTTCAAGTTCAGTGTCAGTGTTATAACCCCTAAACATTACTTTGTAATAGCATAATATTTATATGCTCCCTGGAGACCAATTGCTACTTGCATTATAAGAGACAAGATAGAAAAGTTCAATCTGTTTGTTATTAATTACAAGTTGTGGACAAATGCCAAACATTTACTTGGCAAAAATCTTCACTTAATGCACTATTCAAATCCCCCACCTGGGAAATGCTGGGCAAGGACGGTGACCACAAACTATTCTATAGGGATAAACCAGCTGGTGCTCTCTTTTCACGTCAAATTAACATTTTGCTGACTTTCCACTCTGAGAATTAGAAGAAAATAAGTCGTGTCCTCACGGAGGCTGAAACTCCGGAGTTTCAAAATTCTGGAACTCCAGAGATTTATCGAGGGTCTAGCAGGGTTTTATCCCCTAAAAAAACTTGGGGTGAAGCTCAAACTCCTATAACACCCCGGAGTGTTTTGGAGTGTCGTGCCGTGTAGACAGCTTTGGGGGATAGTGAGCGAAGGTGACCTCACAAGGTCATTTTTGTTGACAATTCCCATGTTTGAATATCACAACGCAAAAAAACGGCCATGGCTTTCCGGTATGTGTTTTGACTTCCAGTCCTAAACTCCGATATGAGAAGCGGAGGAAAATGGTCAGGAGGATAATTATTTCAGAGTTTTGGCCATCGTGTGGATACAACTTGGAGTGAAGTAAAATAAACAAGGATTTAATTTTCACCTCCGGGGTTTCAAACCTTTGGAGTTTTGTGACCGTGTGAACATGGCTATTGAAACACAAAGTACCATAGCCTATTCTTAGTGGAGGGGGGGGGGATTTAAGAACTTTGAAAAAAATCATGGTATCCTTTTAAAAATTTTGACCCAATTCACTTCGACAGACCCTCCATTTAGGTCCCCAATACAGTGCCAAATCCTAGATCATTGAAATGTGAACCACTTGTATACTTAAAAAGCTTTAAAAGGGACCCTTGAGTTTCCCCAGTCCGAGGCAATAACAAATAGCAGCATCTGCGATTAAATTTTAGCTTTTAAATCCTACTTAGTACACTTACTGTCCCTGACATCAGCTGATTATGTACTCGGCCTGACATGACACAAACCATTACTCTACCACCGAAAATCAACAATTTGGCAATGGGTTTAGCATGACTTCCTTTGCTCTTTTACGTGATTAGCATCATATCATTGACACTGTCATTCTACTGACATCCCACATCTACGCATTTTGTTTTGTTTACAGTGTAAACAACACTGGCAAGGACACTGTTTATTTCTAGCAGGAAACAGCACTGACAATATTGTTATCTTCTAAGGCAGTGTTTTGACGTATTACAATAGAGACAGGCTAGCATCAGTCTTCATAAATATTTGCGCACAGGAGTCATATGAACTCAAAATAACATCTTCTAAAACAGTGGTTTCCTACAAATTACCCTGTAAGTGGGATATTAACCCCCTGAGTATTAACGACTAATTTCATTGGTTATTCACAAAGTTTTATAATGTATTTAACCAATCAAAAGCTGATTTTTTAGCATGATTTCCTTTTGATCTTTTCAGAAACTTTTGATATTTCAGAAACTAGGACTTGGGTCAGATGGGAGACGGTGGTCTGACAGATTATCTGCAGATAGTATATCCCCAATCCCCCCCCCCCCATCCCTTTGCTTCTACAGTTGGGATTGATTTAAGTCAAAATTGTAATCAGATGTTTATGGCAATATGCTTCTTTGTGAAGGATAAATCATCATCTGGAAAAGCTTGGAAAATCAGACCATGAGCGAATCACCCAACTCTAGCAACCCAACTGTTATTTTTCCCAAATGTCGAATAAAATATAACCATGTTGGGCAAAGTGTCTGCAAATTAAGGCAAAATTAACCAATTGTGATCAAAATTTTACCAGCAGATTTAAAACACCTTTGTGCCACATCAAAATACCTGATTGAAACTTTTGAAGTCCTACCAAATTGTTTTTAGCACTTTTCATGGCTTTGCACCCCTGGGTTTATATGCCCTACTCTAAACAATAACATAAACAAGATGGATATTACACATTTTAATTCTGGGATATTGCTACAGGAATTGTTACAGACCCCCTCCTCAACTCCTTTCCCTAAGAGAATTTCCAATACGGAATGTGATTATTATATCTGAGAGAAGTTCATCACGGCTTAGGAAATATGACTCAATATCATAACTCAACAGACGGATAATCGCAGGGAACATCTTACATCTACCTGTGTTTTCACATGGTCTTGGCAGTACAATAACACCATTGATCCAAACTGAAGCCTAGCGGACTTTCGTCATATCTCCATTAGCCGCCATTTCAAGAAGACAAAGATTCGCTTTCAACGGGTTCCACGACTGTATAAATCCACATCCTACAAGAAGTAGTATTCTTTATCTCTCTGTACCATGCACAATGCTCATTAGAGAGGGGCATGATCAATGCAGACAGGCATTACCCACTATGAATTATGCTCATCTACCAAGGACTCAGTTCAGTGAACTGTGTGTATAGGAATTGCCACAAACTGATCATGTGTGTTCTGGGAATCATAGATCATCCTCTGAAATCCATGGGGTATATTTTCTAAATACAGAAGTGAATGGAAGCTAATGAACTCTGTCAAGGGAATTGAGACTATATTGGCTCAATGGTTAAGTATTGTAAGGTTAATGATAAAAGTGATGCACTACTTTTAGTTTCAGTCAAGTTAAATGTTAAAGCACTTCCAGATGTTGGTTTTGAATTCTCTTTTCTTCAAAATGAAGGTTTAGTATCAGATATAAAACTTATTCAAATATGGATCATGTTTATGGTTTGTAGTTACTCACGTAATTAGCCTATTATGAAGATATAGATACTAGGTAGGTTAGGGCAGGTAAGCAAAACAGTAGAAGTTAACATGAGTGCTTTGGCTGTATTTGGCTATTTAAAAAAAATAGAAGTATTTAAAATATTTAGCCCCAGTAGTCGTAGTAATAGGGTCTGTATGCGTCACATGATCCCATCAAGGTACATTTTCAAAATCAGGGTGCATTATGGGACGTGAGTCAAAACATCGGTGTACTCTACCATCTGCAGTATCAGTCTGCTCCCAGTGCCATGACCAGGGGGATAGGGGAAGCGGCCCCAACACCATGGGGAATCTTGCCCCTCTTGTTGCTGTGGAAGTATTAGTGCTTTTCTGCACACACACACACACCAATATAAACTGTAAAGCAAATAGGCTATATTGCACTAACCCATTTTAATATATGTCCCCACCCCCCGGCTGCCTCGGAAAACTATTTGTGCCCCTCTTTCCCCCGATCAGAAAAAGCTGGTTACACCACTGGTGACAGCAAGTTCAGTGAAAACCTAAAGCCTCATATACCCCATCCACTGCAAGTCAAATTTGAAATCCGTTGATTTGATTAATAACATATGACTCAATACCTCCCCAATTTGATGACAAAGAAGACCAACCGAGGTTCTTCCAATTTTAACCATCATTATTAATCTCCTGGTAACCATTTCCAAATATGTACTTCAAAACTTATAGGATTGTAGCAATAAAAAAGAAGGATTTAAGACGAATATGTGCTTTTATTTCAATCCATAATATAGCTCTTAATACAGGCGGGTTTGGTGAAGGGTGTTGGCTGGATGTAGCGCAAGGACACCAATGCGAAAGTATTACATGCATCCAGTCTGTTAGTTGTACTTAAGACGTCACATCAGGTGAGAATGAGGGAGCAACTGATCACCAAGATAAACTGACCTGTAACAAAATAAAGCCAAAAAAGGTTTAAAAGGCTTTTAAGGGTTATTTTACATCCTGAACCATAGGGACTTACGTTCAAGTGACGACACTCAATGGAGATGTATTTCACAGACGGCTGCTGTGCCGCAGTTGGGTCTTCTGTCAATACCTTTCAGCGCATCTTCGATTGAATGTGAAATATATACACTCATATTCAAATTATATTTTGGAATCTGGCTAATATAGACACGCAGTAACTTTCCAATTTTACTGACAACAAGACCAAAGTTGCCCAGAAGTGAGGTTAACAGGTCTGCATTGTTTCGTTGGCTTTTTTTCATTTGTTGCTCCATTTATATTTCTTATGCCTCTCAGTTTTGTCTCTAATTTCTTCTTTTAAAATGTGTAAGTTTTAAAAAATAGAACTTACGACTTTCCATCAACACAAATGGACAATCACAAGAACAGGTCATCCTATTCATTCAGTAGTGCAGTAACTTTAGTTTCATACATTTTCATCCTACACCTCTTAACAAGAGCACCAATGGCACATATTCTTTACATAATGGACAAAAGAGCAAACTGTGTAATACCCTTCAAATGACCTTTGCTTCATCCCTTTACACCCACATAATAATATTTGTAAAGCTTTAAAATCATTAATTTGATGTTGTGAAGAAAATGCATTAAATAGAACTATCAAAAATAGATGCTATCAGTGCATATAATACTTCCAACATTCATGATTTCACAGGTCCCATAAAACACTGTGACTCCCCCCCCCCATCCCCGGTTCGTATGAGCTGAATTTGGCCTGAATTTCGGGGAAGTCCAAAATGGCTTCCAATAGTTTCCTTAATGATGCACTAGTCCAGACAGAATGAAAACCGGTGGTGTGATTTGCATGCATCATGGGATTGTGAAACACTGAATTGCCAAATATGTTTAGCCAGCTATCTCACCAAGTATGTCCTTAGAGGAGGCCCCAAAAAAAGTGTAATAATATAGCAGGCACTGATGTTTACCCACTACATAGCAGCCACAATGCCTGGAACTCCATACGTACTCTGTGCAATGTGGATCAATAATAAACAGAGTAGAGCTATAAAAGTGCAACAGGAGATTTTGAAGCAACCAAATATTGTGTCATAATAGTAATTTCAAATAGATTAGACATCAATAATTCTTACCGGCTACAGAAACGTCTTTAAAGAGAAAAACAGTGGCATTGATTTGCTTATATTTCAATGTAAAACATAGGCTGAAGAATTTCGTATTTGCTCCTATACGAAATTAGAAATTGCACAATTTTTGTACCAGAAGAACATTTCCTCACGTAATTCTTTCTGATGGGGATATTTTTGAAGACAGCTTTACATAGGGCAAAAATCAGACTTTCATTTTAGGGACACCTGTTAATATGTGCAATCTCTCGTTGCATAACCTTAAAGCCCCATAATTGTCTTATGTGGCAAGGTTATCACATTTTGCTTCTACTATCCAATGCTTTACAGATTAAACTCAAATTTGTAAGATGTTGTGGTTGATATGCTTCCATGTGGAGGAGATAACATCATAAGAAAAATTGGACCTTGATTCGGTTTCAACCCAGTAAGATTCTGTACTCTTTAATTTTTCTTATCTGCAACATGTTTAGGAGAAAATTTTGAACATAACTCATGGGAAATGGTTAAACATGCTGTCACCTTAATGATCAAAGCAATTTGTCCTTAGCACGCCTTGATTTCTTCATCTCGGTGGCATTCAGGGGTGTGCACATCCCCCTTTTCGTACTGAACCTTAACACACAAACCCTCATCCGCCCCAGATCCCCCACGCATCCCCAACGCACACGGCAACCAACGCACGTAGACAGAATTGACGGGCACAGTTGGTGCGATGTTTCTACGAGTGTAAGTCCTGAGTGTCTTGTCACAGAGGATTCTCAGATTTGCTACTCAACTAGGCGATTACGATGATAGGTCTGCACGCCAACAGCTGTGTACGTGTGGATATTAGCTATCGCTAATGCGAGTTTTGCACCATTTAGTTTTAGATTATGCCTTTTAAGAAATGGAGCTGGTTGTGAGTATTTTAGTTGACTTTTGTAGAAAGGATAGGTACCACGACAAACTATGCTAGTCAGGATTAGGCAATTAATAATCTGTTTTACAAGCTAGACCAAATGGATTCGGCAATATGGGTATTTTTTTAATTGCTCTATGTATGTAAAATAAGCGTTTCTTTTTTCTTTATGAGGGGTCAACTATAGACTGATTTTAATTTTTAAAGAAAGTAAGAGAAAATGTGGAAAATATATGGTGATCTTTAGTATTTGGGGAAAATTCAGCAATGAACCCTACTTGGATGGTCTGTCTGTCCATAAAAATATTTCATCACCAATTATCAACTTTTTATTTCCGCCACCATCACTGAAACTGTCCACTGTGATCACAAAACCATTTCACAACTGAATCACCATAACGCATCTCACCATCCCTATTTTTACATAACATTTGCAGTTTCTGATAAAACTTTCAAGTTGCCAGTCTACAATGTCTTATTTTAATATGGGTTCTGCACAAAGCGAAAATGGAGAAGAAACGGGTCTTCTCTGGTTCAAAAGTTTAAAACAGGCCAAACTGGGAGGCACCCCTGATGACGTAACTACATCCCCCCAGGCAGAGAACTTGTGGTATCCGAAAGGTTTACTGGTCACCCATGATTCAGTTCACAGCTATGGAAGCCGAGATGGTTTTAAAGCTTAAACACGGACATCATCCACGTTATGTCCAGAAACAGGGTGGCATCATGCACTAATGTCCCCGAGATACTTTATCACAGAAACAACTCTCAAGTGATAATTCACCGCTTAATTCGTTGGGATTCGCAAGGATTACATCGATTGGAAACATCATATTAAACCCAAATTTCTGCCAATTCATGTCGATTTGGTTGTCTGACATCCGAACAAAGTTGTGCTCTGGATCTTCTCGTCCTAAGATATTATAGCCATCGTCATTTTTTAAAGATAAAAAAAAAAAAAAAAAAAAAAAAAAAAAAAAAAAAAAAAAAAAAAAAAAAAAAAAAAAAAAAAAAAAAAAAAAAAAAAAAAAAAAAAAAAAAAAAAAAAAAATTTGCCCCCCCCCCCCCCGCCCCCAAATTTTGAAACACCATTTAATGAGTGAAATATATTCTGTTAGTCCTGTTAACTCTAGCATTAGGTCAGTGTATGGTGCAGAATAGCTCAATTGGTTGTCCTGCATGTTCCTCAAGAATCAGTGAATCTCTCAGTAAATTTAAAATCTTCACAAGGAAGAAAATACTCTATGAAACTTTAATACTTAAAGCTCTCTCTGAGTCTTTTCTATGCATCGGTATCCTTCAAAAGCTCTTTACTCAATAACCACCCTTATATGCTTTTGTTCTAAACATGCATTATACTGGTCAGAAGCTACTCAATTCATTTTTGTCCAAAAAAGGAAGGTCTGAGGCTGCTTATAACACATTGCTCTTGTTACCAAGAACTACAATACACAGAAACATGGCAATTATTACTTCCCTTGTCCACTACTGTCCACCACAAACTTCCCAAATATTATCATTATATTTTGACCATGCTTTCAGTTTTGTCTCGTATAGTATACAACACCTAAACTGGCAAATGTCAACTGAAATGCTATATTGGAATACACTCTAAATATAAACTGAGCAAAACTTCCAGACTCCCTCCTATTCATCTACAATGTAAGTTAAAGTCGTACTTATTCTAGAATTAAAGCAATAGTAGCACATTTTGGAAGAGCACCCAATTTTCAAATTTGTAAGATTTATGCACAGTTGTGTTAAAAATTGTCTAGTAAATATACCTATGAACGGTAATGCTCCAAAGTGTCCATGTGTCATAAAAGAAGGCATTTTGTAAATGGAATAGTTGATCCCCGATCTTAATTCAACTGCAGCACTGGAAACATGAAATTTCTATATGTCCATTATGAAATAGTACAATCTCACGAAAATGGTCCTAATCTGACTTGCATGAACTAACGGAACAGCTAATGGATGAGCGTTTCCGGCTATTTCATATTGGAATGACGTTTTAGCAGCTGTTGAATTATCATTGGGATCCAATATTAATTAGTTTAATTACAAAATTTATTCTTGTGCAACGCGTAGATAAGTTCGAGCTTTACCATTCACATGTATAGTTTACTAGCCAATTACCAATGTAACTATCTCAAAATATTTGAAAATTGGGGGGCACTCTTTAAAAATGTGCTATTATTGCTTTAAAGGAGATGGTAAGATAGTAAGTCAGGAAGGCCAACAAATCTCTCTAATCACAACAGATCTAATATTTGCAACTTTTGTAAGCAGAAGACCCACATGACATTACACAAGCTGCCCCTGTTGTCAAATTCCTAAAGAATCAGTTGCTTAGTTATAATCAATATTGACAAAATGGCTGACATCATTCTGACCTCAAACCCCTCACTCAGACCCCAAGACATCACACACCTGTTGTGTACTAAACAAGCTAATTAAACCTCGCCCTACTTACTAATTAATGGTTAAGGTTAACAAAATTCAGAAACTATCAACATACTCCCACAAATCTCTTCCACATCGCTGCTCATGAACGACCATATTTGATTTATCACAGATATGGACGTGTGGCGAACGAAAGTGAAGCCATCACGAAGAAGAGACTGAGATCAAGCGCAAAGACACCGAGTCTGATGGAGCTTGCCAGTTGACGTCAGATAATCATCCGTTTGGGATCATAGAAAGTGCTCCAGAGAACACCATTTCAACAACACTATCATCATTTTAATAATTGCCTATGGTTGGGTAACACAGTAATGACAAGACTACTACTGAAATAGGAATCTTGATATTTCCCTTTCTTACAGTCTGTTTGTCTAATAACAAATTATGTTTTATCAATTGGAGGAATTTTGTTAACTGCAAGTACAGTTTTCATTCTTGATTCCATAAAGTATTGACCATATTCATCCTTATAAGCACCCATGACAAAAAAAGCTCTGACCAATGCCTTTCTTGATAAAAAATGATGATTTATCAAACTACATTAGTGTTTATTTGACTTGCTGATAAGAAAAAACAACTTTGGGAAGGGGTAATTTCATAATGGCACTTCTTGTGATGTAACTAAACATTCTTTCCAGAAAAACATGAAACTTTTGACAATTTAAAACTGAAATATTTTTTTGAAGCACAAAGTAAACAAAGTTAAGATTCCTTTGCCCTATCCATTTCCAATAAAAACTTGAATTCAAAAATAGATCAAAAACAGATTCAGTATTTCCCTTTCACAGATCAACACTAACCATTTGGATTCAGAAATCACAGCTTCACAGTGAGACTGTCAGTCTGCAGCCTAAACTAATATTGGTCTGCAGTCTTTGCTGCCAGCATCTGCAGTCTTTACTGCCATGCACTGCCTGCAGTCTTTGCTGCTACAGGCTGCAGTCTTTGCTGCTACAGGCTGCAGTCTAATCTTTGCTGCTACAGGCTGCAGTCTTTGCTGCTACAGGCTGCAGTCTTTGCTGCTACAGCCTGCAGTCTAATCTTTGCTGCTACAGGCTGCAGTCTTTGCTGCTACAGGCCACAGTCTTTGCTGCTACAGGCTGCAGTCTATGCTGCTACAGGCTGCTGTCTTTGCTGCTACAAGCTGCAGTCAAGTTCTTTGTATGCTATAGTCCTTTCACAAACTGTCACCACACAACAAAAACTGTCACCACACAACAAAAACTGTCACCACACAACAAAAACTACTACCACACAAGTGAACACTTGAACTTTTCAGAATGTACAATAATCAATTGTTTGGAAACCATAATGCTGAGTGGCGGAAATCTTAACTTAATTGAATTGCCAACCTGTGGGTCCTGCCACTAAGCTAAATATCCTATCAATAAATTACAGTCCAATGCAATATTAATATGTGATTGGAATTTGGAATGCACAGTAATGAAATGTCTCCTGATGGTTAACATGCATCCTCAACTCAAGTACGGCGACATGAACACTGGAGCATTTACGCCCTTGTTTATGCAGATTATTAGTGGTTTCCCTGCCTTGCTTGCTAGCTTGCTTACAAAAATATGAGAGCTGTGTGAATACATGCTTCTGATCTTGTGAGAAAACGACGCCCTATGTCATGTGGAGGAAAAAAATCAGCCGTGGCCAATAGTAATGCTGATTGACATGGTGTTTCAAGGACACAGACCCTATTGGTTAACTCTTCTTTGATCAGCAAAAATATGCAAAGATTTTTCATCTTTTGGTGATCCATGCATAAAAATATTCCTTTTATGCATGCTATCGAACCAGTGAATAGCAAGACAGTTATCCAAGTCCGTCTTTCCAGAGAGGGGGGATATTTGTAAGTTGTCTCGGTGACTTGCTCCAATTAAGTCGGAACTTGACGAAATGGGCCACAAATTTACTTTAATGTCACCCAAATTTAGTCTAAAATTGGCCGCAAGTGCCAGCAGAAGAGGGATGAAATTGCCTATTTGGTCCAGATCATCCACTTTCGAGCAAGAGGGGGGCAAGATCCTTCTTTCCTAGGGTTATTTTTTTCATGGGGTAGCAAAAAAAAAAGACAGCAGGAATACAATGCATAGAGCCTCCTTGGGCAGATGATAAATATAGGCAAAATTTAAGTAAGAGATTTTTTGCCCTTCAGACAAGGAGCACAATCTGTCACTAGCTTTTTGAACTGACAAGACAGGGAAGACCACTCTTTCCTTGCAGTAATTTTATAGGCATTAGCACAGTTAGCACTGATTAAGGCTTTGATATTTGTTGACGCTTTGTTAGTATTTTGCCCAGGATACAAGTTGCCAAATTCTATTTCTGGAATGGGGACTATACTCACTAGATATTCATGAAAACCAATTATTCAATCCGAGATTGTGAAAATCATTAAAAATTTGATGCCTAAGAAAAGGCTGGCCATGGATGATATAGGTGAAATTTGATGTAAAAAGTGTAGCAAATGAAATTGCCCAACCTCTCACAAAATATTCCATTTGTATTGTTAACTGGTTATGGTCCTAATCAGTTAAAAATAGCCAGGGTAATCCCGATTTATAGAAGATGCCAGTGAAATCTTTCAAATTACCGACCAGTTTCAGTACTTCTGTGTTTTTCAAAAATACTAAATTTTTTTTTTTTAATTTTTTAGTTTTAAAAATTGATACCAATGATATTCTTAATGTCAAGCATACGGGTTCAGGGCCAATCGCTCTACTTCTATGGCGATAATGCAACTTGTTGATAAAATACAGAAAGCTGTGGAAAATAGGGAAACCACCAAGTGGGGTGTACCTGGACCTATCCAAAGCTTTTGACACAAGAGACCACAATATTTTACTTCAGACGCTAGTACATTATGGATTCAGAGGGGTAGTTTATGATTGTTTTGCGAGTTACTTAAGTGAAAGAAAACAGTATGTCAATTATAAAGATAAGAAATCTGAACTTAGGGCTATTAATATGTGGAGTACCACAGGGTTCCATATTAGGTCCCTTACTCTTTATTTTATATATCAATGATATTACAAATACTCAAACCTGCTAGATTTCATTTTATTTGCCGATGATACGACAATTTTATATTCAAGTACTGACATTATGAGTCAAATATCATTATAAATAAGGAATTGTCAGAAGTAAGTAACTGGTTTAAAGCAAATAAGCTATCTGTCAATGCTAGTAAAACTAATTACATGATTATGGGTACCCCTAAAATGACTAAAATACAAAATGGAGATGGTTGTAATGTACAAGGAGATATAGATATTATTCTTGACAACACAAGTCTACAAAGGGTGACAAAGACTAAGTGTTTTAGTAGTAATTATTGATGAAAATTTAACCTGGATGCACCACATTGATGGAATATCGAAAACAATCTCGGCTGCCTATTGGTATGACAACAGCTTAATGCTATATACCTAGCGCATATTGTAAAACCTATCTTGTACACTTGTCTTACCATATAAATTATGGTATACTTACCTGGGGAAGCTCTTGTGCAAATAATTGGAAAAAATTCACAAACTTCAAAAATGGGCATTTTAATGCCCATTTTTGGCATATCAAATCGTCATATCAAATAGTCATTATCGAAGTCATTCTGCACCACTTTTTCATAATATAATGTTTTAATAATATATGATGTGTATCAACTAGAGTGGTTTCATTTATGTTCAGATACTTTGCAAACTTATTGCCAAATTCATTTAATATTTTTTTTCACCATGAGATCTGATATCCATAACTATCACACATGAAACAGGAATAATTTTATCCAACAATAAATAAGGATGGTATTATTCCAGTGATACATCAATTAGAACAGCAGCCCCAATCTTGTGGACTTCTCCTGATTGATAATGTTTAAAAATTCAAATTCAATAACACTTTCGAAATCAATATAAATCAGGATTTAATATCTTTCTAATCATTGATTTTTGTGAACTTGTTTTTTGTGTATTGCTTGTGTGAATAGTTTTTCTTTGTCCTTGTGTTTAATATGTAAGTAAAAATGTAATTTTAAGGTGGTGGTTACTCTGGCCTTACTGGCCTATGTCGACACTTCCTCCATAAAATGGTTGTATTCTTATGTCAATATGTATGTATAGCGTTTCCCCGCGCAGTTGGTATTTTGTAGTGTTTTTTTTTATGGAAAATAAAGATGATTGATTGATTGATTTGTTTAGTATCAGAATTGTTCAGTTAATTTTATCATGTCACCAGTGTGACGTGCATCACATGCAGTGGACGGCGAATTGGCTTATTGAGTCGGTCGACGTTCCCATTGGTGAATCACCACGCGCAATCCTCCCATAAGCTCTGCCCCTTTGCGCAATAAATTATATGGCATTGCGAAGCCCATCCTCTGAACAATTATGACATCTCACTAGAGAATGGACTTCCAACATTTGCTTACGTACGTAGTTGTAACAATATGGTTCAAACGAAAAAAATCATTCCCGCTCAATAATACTACTATGGTCAAAAAAGACAAAAAGTGGAATGCTTTGGAAGTTTTTATAGATTTGTGTACACATGATGGAAAAGGTGAATGTTTTTTTTTAGCCGTGACGTAACTGTGCAGTGTTTATTGATTTGCCAATAGTATAGCGATTTCTCAATTATCGATATGATGCCTAGTACAATCATATCCGCAACTGCCAACATTGACAACTAACCTTACACCAATCATCAATGACAAGCTTATCACACATTATCATCAAATCTCCATGACAATATGACCACAATACTTACACATTGACAGGTTAATTACCAAATAATTACTTCCATTAATCAAATTACAAAATATTTTGCTTGATCACTGTGCACCTAAGAAATACCTTAAAATACCCCCCCCCCCCACCTCAGCTTCCCGGTCAAGGTACTACTCTCTTCCTTGGGTCGTTCGTACTGTTTCACCAAACACCAACCTGTGGAGTGAATCACAGCACGACTTGATTGACTAAATTAACAGTGACTTAGTGAGATCTTAACTGCCGTTGCACGAATACCTCATCTGGCCTGTCAATGCGAGGCTCCAAATCTATTAACTTGCCCAATTGGTGCCAGCCAATAATCACATCCTTTGAGAAAGCTGAGTACTCCTTACCGGACAGTTTGTAGGGAAATTGCCAATGAGAATTAATAAAACTGACAGCTCATTAATTTTTATACACAATATTATGTCAGTTTGTTCTTTGTTTTTAAATAGGTTCTTGACTAACAGTGTTGACCCAACTTAAGGAACCACGCCACGGAAAGGTCTTGTTCATCAGGATGATAAAGATTTAGGCAGTGTAGCTTCCGGCCAAAAATATTATACAGTGAGAGTGGGTGTGGCAAACAAATATCTTTGCTAAAAACATAACCTGAACTATCCAACCCCACAAATCACGAAATAAATTGAAGTTCAGAGAGGCCATAATTTTTACCCAAAAATCGATCTTGAATTAGCTGGTAAATTTTGGATCCATATAATTTTTTGTGTCTTTTGTAAGAAATACCATACTGACCCGAGTATAGTCCCATGCTCAATTATAATCCCACCCCCCAGTTTTAAAAGAATCTGAAGAATAGTAGAAAATCCTATTATAATCCCACCTTAATTTTTGCTGGAACGCAATGCAATTTTTGTTACAATTTTTACTGTTTTTTTGTAGTATTTTCTAGTGATTTTCTTCACAAAATTAATTAGGTTCATGCTTCAATTCATTTACAGGTCTTTGTTGATCACACACCTCATTTGACACATGAAAATATCTGGAATAAGTTTAGTTCTAAAAGGCTGAAATGTTGATGCTTGTGTGGGCGGAGATCCATTACAATCCCACCCCCTAAATTCAAGCTTATTTCAGGTTAAAACAGGTGGGACGGTACTAGGGTCAGTACAGGTAATATGCCTGTCATCTTCATCACCACAAGAAAGGTGACAGGAACAACTTTTGATGCAGCTATCGATCTGTTAGATTACCCTGTGTGAACACATGAGAGCAAATACTAAATTCATGCAGCTTTGATTCAAACATTGAACTGGGCACCTGTCTTGTGCTAGAGAGCACCAGCGTACCCAACTGGGGTGCGGAAGCAGCGTAAACACCCTGGGTGTTTGCAAAAAATAGTATACAAAATCAGCCTATTTCCCCCACCCAGACTGCACCCCAAGGTCCTCTAAGCCTGGGTACACCCCTGGAGAGTCAGTATGTCAGTGTTCTGGCCAGGCTGTAGTTTGAGATGAAAATTCAGTTGTATCAAACTATATATTAGCTCACATCCAGGTTAAAAATCAGACTGATTGGAATTTGTAAGAGTTCTAGATCTGTAAGTAAATGTTGTTTTTAGTTTGCAGATGTGATTAGACCGGTTAAAGGGGCATTTTGTGATCCACAACCTCGTCCCCCCTTACCTCAATAAAGTTGAGAGTTTTATATCATCTGAACCGTTAGCCTAAGTAATCCACATGTACCTTATCTTACGTGCAAATTCAGTCGTATCTGTGAGAAATTCACACATTTTGTATTTTCTGTCCGTAAACGGACAGACATTACAGCACAGTGGCCTATGGGGCTGTGGGAAACAAAGAATTCCTCATAACACAAAACTGCAAAGATCGGAATCAACTCAAATTTTGTAAATAGGCTTTTCTCATGGATACCTAGTGAATAAATAAAACTGTAGGTGCTGGAATCATGAAAATGCACCTTTAAGTATTATAGCCTGAATATTTATTCATACCATTGCTCACTCTCTAAGTAATTACCATTTCATAGTATCTGATTTTGAAATCCACAATTGACTCCATAAATGTCACAAAACCTGCAAGATTCACTGATTATACTTTTGAGTATCGCTGTTCTCGTCAATTGTTAATCTCTGATAAGAACCAGAATGCAAATGATATTAGCCATTCAGACATGAGTCTGGCTTCGCACATACAATTCATAACGTATTAAAAATTAACTGACATTTTGTCAACTGCCGTCTTCTGAGTCATTAATAAAGAGCGTAATCCATGCCTTCATCCCATAAAACCTACCTAATTATCAAGTATTATCCCTCAAATCCATGATGTATCACTCTTTCTCATTAACTACAAATTAACTATCATAATATGGTCACCACATAAATCCCCGGACTATTATTTTACCATCGGTGCTATGGCCAAACTGGGCATGCTGTTTAGGTCTGATGCTGTCCATTCGATTATGATTCATATATTTATTAATGACTGCTAAATAAGTCCAGATCCTAGCTTATAAAGTTAGGCAACTGCTAATCCAATGGGCGCTCCCACAAACCAGGGAACTAAGTTGGCATGAATGGTTTGGGGTTATTTGCCATAAAAGACGAGGTTCTGAAAATATATTTTCAAATTTTGGTTTTTCGTGTTTTGAGGCAGTAGGTACATAAACTGTTTAAAACATGAAAGAACACATTGAAAACAAGATTTAATCGATGATTACTGATTTAATTATGCTAATCCCTACTGATTACAGTACTTAGATTTAGGCTTATTTCTTCAAAATATCAAGATCATCATAATATCCCTTTGACTTTTACCAAGTAATTTTTATCTTTAAAATTCCCTACACTATCAAATTGGTTTGGGTGTCATCTTAGTTTGTATTTTATTTTGGGTGTCAGCTTAGACTGTATTATTCTCTGTCAAAATCTGGAAATCACAAAAATTGGACCTGTCCCCTGTTTTGTGGAAGCATGTCACATATTTGTAATGGATGAACCACAACATACTGTGGAATATCCGCCAGATTTAGAGCACAACATATCTCTTGGGATTATTACATCCTTCCTTACTGTAACATGTTCATATCTGAACTAGATTGACTTGTGACTTTTAGAAAGTCATTTTCACATTGAATACCATTTATGTAATAATCGCGAATCGATGGGCCTGTTTAACGTTCAAGCAACAATTTCCCGATAACATCTAGCTATAGGTCAGAAAATTACAATAGGAAGAGAAGGCACATCAAAATATTTGAGTGAAAATGCAGAGCCAAATATTTGGGATACAAAAAACTCACAGTTGAGGCCCAAAAAAATAATTTGCTTGTCCTCAACCAATCAACCCTGTTTTTTAAAACTGGGGGAAAGTTTTTACTCCACAAAAGAATGCCGACCCTTATTTTCAAAATTCCAGGAAAATGTTTTCCTTTAGAATTTTAACATTCTACTTTAATACCACACACTTTAAACAGTTTCTTCAAACTTCCAAATTGTTTACAACAAAACTGAATTAGTAGTGAAAATCTTAAATTGCCCAAATTTAACATTCATTTACTTGCATTATGGCAATGATTTTTTTTTAATTATACAAAGTTTTTTTCTGATTGAACCCTATCCCAAAATTAGTGGTAAGGACAAGCAAAAATTTTGTTTGTTTTGGCCTTACAAAAAAAATATTTCTTCCAATCCCATGATGCACTGCACCATACATATATTCAATACTATACTATACCCACTTCAGTCAAGGTTAAAATTTTCGAAGGAATCCAATAAGCCATTCTCACTAAGATTTCCTCAATACATTTGTTGGGAACCAAACGGTGACTCCATGTTTGCCGATGCTTAGAAATGAACACATTACACATTAAATCATATCACAGTATATGGTTTATATTAAGGTTGTCAAATTTGTACTCATGTCAGCAAAAGTGGGGGAGTCACCTTTTTTAAAAACCTGAATCCAATTGGATTCTAGTAAATATTTTAGTCCTACATACCTAGCAAAACAGAGAGAATCCACAGACTACTACTGTTTTGTGCAAAGAAAGTGCATTGGTCATTACTGCTTGGTCCCCTGGGTTTGGTCTTTGTAAATGGGCATGTTGTCACATGACCTCAATACACCTAATTTTCCAATCACATTGCATTGTGGGATTGCTGCAATGCTTGAACTCATCCTCTGGGACAAACTTAAAAATTATGTATCCTAACTACATCATAATTGACATTTTAAACAAATAAACAGGAAAAGCACATGTGTATCATATAAACCCATACAGAAAGTACACGCATTGATGTGAGCCCAAGTTGATAAACCCCAAGAGCCCAATCCGGAAATGACTTCTTTACATTTCCAAATGTATCAGACACGCAAATGTTATTACTTAATAAGCACCAAACATTTTACCACCAGTGAAAGGTATAGCAAGCAAGAGAGACAAACATTTCATGCAGTTTAACATACTAACATTTGGCGATATGCACAATTTCTGCAGCCAATTATTTCATTCCAAGTGTGAGACTAAAATTAGTCGCGATACATTCATCTGTGAGCACGCAACCCAACCTGCACACCCCAGCCAACACAAACCTTTTGCATACTCATACCCACATACCCAGTTCAATAACTATCAGTCACAAGTATGCAATGAATTCTTGCTACATAGTCAGTGGGGATCAAACTATTACCCAGATATCATAGGTGGTCACAATCATGGCACTCATACCTGTGTGGATCTAGGGACTGTGTAAACTGGTATGAGGTTCTCTATTAAAGTTACATGTAGAGCTTTATTTGGAATGGTGCAGGATGTGCAACGGTCCCAATTTTGCACGTCTGACTAGGTATCGCCAACTAGCCGTAACCTACACACCCAGAATCTGATTCCCCACAAATCCTGTCAATTTACACACAATTTGTATTGTTTGAAACCTGAAGTCCGTCTGAGTAAGACAGTACCTCCTGTGAGGGGACGATCACAATGGCAGAACTGGGGCAGGTGGAAGAGATAGCCTAGATTCTATAACTGAGTCAATTTATTGCTAATTGAGGTGAATTATCACTCCTAAAACCTGCACATTATCAATGTCAAGACACATCTCTGCAGTATCTCTATCCCAGTTGTTCAGTTGCCTACTTTAAAGGAGAACCAGTACAGCGAATAATATTATACATTTACTCTATAAAATAATGAATCACTCACCCTAAAACCTGCACATTATCAATGTCCAGACCATCCTGAGGTATCTCTATCCCATTTTTTCATTTGCCTACTTAAAGAGAACCAGTCACAATAATATTATTCATTTACTTTACGCTATAAATATTATTGACCCACATATCGAGGTTTCATCTAAACGGAATTATATTAACCATAACGATGAATTAAAACCACCAATTTGACCATGGGGGCGCCTATTTAAAATTCTCGCTATTGTAAACTGTTATGTGATACGGTCGGCACTTTTGCATCATACATGCCACAGGAATATGCAATATAAAATCGCAAATGGGAAGATGTTAGACTCTACTGTGCCCCCCCCCCCCCCCCGTTTTCCCCCCCCCGTATCCCCCATAACACGTATACATATCCCATACACTAAGGCGAATTTCAAATAGCGCATGGTCAGACAAAATGTTTTAATTCATTTTTATGGTTGTATATTCCTTTTTTTTCCATGCAAAATCACTCGATATTGTTCAATATCATTTTTTATAGCGTAATTGTATATTTATTTTTTAGTACGGTTCTCCTTTAAAGGTCCTTGGCCCGATCGCTTGAAATCTCGTCCCCGGCCCAAATTTTACCGGAAGTGTTCCAAATTTTGGTATCAAAAAATAAAAAAATTAAAAATATTTTTTTTCCATTACCCTGTGAAATCTTAGGAGGGCTAAAGGGTTGTTTTATAGTTTTGGAAGTTATGAGCAAAAATGAGCCCCTTTGTCTGACCAATATGTAATTTTACACAGCACTCCTAGGTGCTTACAAACTCATGTTTTTAAGGTCTCACATCAAAACGGATTGAATAATCCGTGCACAAAAATTTCACAAAAAATACATAACAAAGAAAAAGAAAAAGAAAAAACACAAGACAAACAACAGTGGGTCCCTTTCGAAGACCACACCCCGGACGCCCCCTAACCCCCCGCGCTACTCCCGCCACCTCGCCTCCCTCATCGCCAGGCCCTTACCCTCACATGTTCACCGCGACGCACGGCCACCGCCAGGGAACCGAACCGCGAGGCACCTCCCCAGGGCAGCGCCGGCAGACCTGTCAACCGCAGGCGGCGGTCACGGAAGCCGCCCGGACGGCAAATAGAAAAAGGTAGATAAATGAAGAGGAAAAGAAGAAGGAGAGGCTACGAGGGGGTGCTAGATAAAACGGAGATGGGGTTGTGTGATGGGGGGGCTGGGTGGTGGTTGGGGGTGAGACTAAAAGGGGTCCCCGGCGACTTCCCGGGCAACAGCCGGGGAGAACGGCGCTCCCGGGGGGCCCACGTTCTAGGCCCCTCACCTCCCAAGTCTTCGGTGCATTCCGCAACCCCCGTTCTCGTGCGCCGCCCCGAGAGCTAAAACTGATCTATACATCGTGAGCGGGCAGCCGTCGAAGACCCCCAGGGTTGGAGACACGGAAGGGAGTAGGCTCGGACTCCGCCTCCTGTCACGCCCGAGTTGCCGCAGTCAGCTTCGCAGACCTGAGCCCGTGGGCGAGAGGCCCCGCCACCAGCGAACCCGCAGCCGCCCAGACCCGTCAGCCTGTGATCTCGGGCTGTCCCGACCTGTGTGGCACGTCGGAGATCGAGGGCGACAAATTCAGGCAGTTCCAGCAGCCCATGACCAGGCCGACCCCCCAGGAAGACTGCCAGGCCCGCGGGCGCGCGCGCGAGGGCCCTTAAGGAAGCCCCGAGGTCTGGCAGCCGCCAAATTCCCGCGGGGTACCTCCCCCCCGTTGGCCTTCGCCCGAGACAAAACGCCCCCCGACAGCGCGAGGGGGCATCGACACTCCCTCCCGGATAAATTCCATAGCCCGCAGCCGACCGCGTGCGGCACGAGCCGCGGTGCGCCCCGCCCCCCGGGGCCCACCCGCGGGCGAAACCCCAGGAGGTTGGCTAGGCGTTGTCCACCGACAAAGCGGACGTGGGCGAACCCCCCAAAACATGGCGCCACCCCTACGCCCCCCACCGCAGGGTTTGCATCTCGTGCGGTGCAGCTCCGTCGCCCCGGCCATCCCGACACTTCCGCAACCCCGTCCCCCACCCTCCCCCAACCGTAAGCGCCTGAACCCGTCCGGCCGGTTCAGCTTTTTGGGTTTCCTCGCCACTGTTTTGTGTGGTTGATAGTCCATTTCTAACAAGATGAAAACTTCATCTACTTACATCGGGGCCCTCCCCATTAAACTTAGTAGGGTCTTTCATGGTTTTCAGCGACAGGAACTACGCTATTCATCTCTATAGTGTTATGTGTCTAAGTTAAAGTGCACAAGAGATTTGAGGCACCCCAAACTTTTGGTCCTAATATTAATTTCAGATAGATTAGACACTAGGAAGATTCTTCTTACCTTGTATTTGTTTTACTGAAATGCTTAAAAAAGAGAACAAAGGTGATTTGGATTGCTCATATGTCAATATAAAACATTAGGATGAATTGTTCGGAGTTGCCATCCTATATGAAATTAGAAATTTTAACTTTTTGTACCAAAGAAAACATTTCTCAGCTTAATCCTTCAGATGGGGATATTTTTTATGGAAAGCTTTACATCAGGGCAAACTCGTTACTTTCAATTTTTTAGGTGCACCTGATATCGAAATCTCTCGTTGCAAATTGCAGCAACCTTTAAGTATGTTGGCCCAATCTTACTTGCAACTTTGGTCTGCTCTTGGAGACCTTGTATTTCCTTTTTCTCTTTCTCTCCGTAGAATACAAGACAGTGCCTATTAGTCCGGGCTAAAAATGAGCTCAGGTATCACCTGGAAGGAAGTTTATCTCATGTGGTTTGTCTAGATCAGATTTTAGTGAGGAATTAAGATTTTTAGGTAAAAAAAGGCCGAATCCTGAACGCCATCCTCAATAGTAGGGGGTTATTTCCCCGGGGGAGGGGTAAAAAAAATGAAAGAAAATCATATATTATTGTGCATTTAAGACAAATCAGATATCCACCACCGTGTAATGACCTAAGAATTAAGCTTATTCATGTTCATTAAGTATAATGTACTACATGTTATGAGACGATGATAATAAGTGGTAGGGGGTCACTAAATGACCCCCTATTAAGAATACAGTGAAAAGTTGCTTAAAATCTACAAAAAAACCAATTAGGAAAGTAAGTAATTTGTTCAAACCAGAAAAGGAGTTTCAGGGATAGAAGGTCGGGTGGATGTCTGTTGGAGGTCTGGTGAGTTTGCAAAATGCAAGGTTATTTTGGGGTGGCAAATCATGGGGGTGCACTTCAATATCGACTTATAGTTATGGTTTGGGGGGTTCCTATACCAGATGGTACAACAGAGCTTTCAGTGTGGGAGGAAAGTTTATCTCATGTGGTTTTTCTAGATCAGAGTTTATGAGGACTAAGAATATATTAGTAAAAAGCCCAATTCCTGAACGCACCCCAAAAATGGGGTTATTTCCGGGGGGGGGGGGACAAAAGACTATATGGTACATATGAAGCAAGTAAAATAACTGTACCGTCTAGTGATCATAAAATATTAGCATATTCGTGTATTTGAGTATAATGTACTTGATGTAGTACTATACATGGGCAAGGAAGTTGTAAGGTGTCAGTAAATCCCCCCCCCAATTTAAGCAATACTCTGAAATCCTGAAAATAAAAACCTACCCCATTAGGAAGTAAGTAATTTGTTTCGAAAAAAATCCTGAACAAGTCAGTTTTCAGATGATCGTATAGTTCACATTTCTGCGGAGGTTTGTGATGTGGCAAGAGGTAAAAATACAGTATTTTTTGGAGGGCACCCAGCTAGAGACCGGGGCACTTGTATAAATTGGTCTTTTATGTGCCTACCACTATGTTGGTACGAAAAATAACTTTCAGGGAGTGGGATTTTTCATAGATAAACGTGGTAATTGAAAGTTTTATGTTTGATATTGGTGAGAGAAAATAGGTCATTGGTTGTATATTGGAAGCGATTGGGGGGGTGGGTTTTGGGTGGCACCTGTCAATTTGATGTCAAATGTTTTTCAAGGCGAGGCATTCGCTATTTATTGACGCTACATTGGGTCATTTTTATATGTCCAAGGCGCCTTGACCTTAATTTGATAAGATAAAGCTCTGTATCAAATTTTTTTATTTTAAAAGGACCACTAACCCTGACCACCTCCTGAACCAACCATTATATCCATGCCGAATGCAAATTAAAATGATTTTTTGATATCACTAATTAATAATACTTTTTAGTCATGTGTTGTTAATAATATTTTCCATGTAGTTTTCACAGGGTGTTGCATTTATCCCCCCACACACACACAGCTTATCTTCACACTTCATCATCATGACTATATGCAGCATTAATACTTAAAGGGACATGAATGGCACGAACAAAAGATTGAACATAATGAAAATGACCCTTACTGATCACTTTCCAAGAGTTTGAAAACAATTTGGATGTTTACATTCGGTAAAAAACAGTAACAAACTGGAATAGTTCCATTGGGAGTGGCAGTTTGTGGCAATTTCTGGAACAAGGATGCCTACAATTACTGCCATCATTACCAAGCTTGGAAAACATGTTTGTCATCACTCACAGACCATTGCTATTGTATATTTTGCTAATCATCGCTGGCTAATTATATCCATCTTTTTCACTGTGAAGTACAATGCTAATCACGGCTGAACTTTTGAATTGTCGCAAAACATGCTAGATATACTGTAAATTATTCTGTCAGAGTGTAGAACACCTTGGCTTTTTTTTCTGTTTCCAGAATTGCCACAACTGCCGCCCCCTCGGCCCGGGCCGAACTCTTCCTAGTTTACTTTTTTTTTTCAGAATGTAAAACATCCCATTGTTTTTCAAACTCGTGAAGTGATAATCATCTAAGGCTTCCTTGCATATGTTAATTTTTTTCATGCAACAACAAATAACTAGACATTTGGTTCAATTGTTTAGTTAAATGGTAATGTTTTGCAACCAAATTTGTAATGAAGTTGAGTGGGACATGCAGTAAGCTATCGCTGGTGGTGGTTGGTGGTGGGGGTAGTTTCCCATATAGTCTTTTGGTGGATATAACTGCCTGTCCTTGAACCGAGAACCCCATTTTTGACATCACATGACACCCCAATGACCCCGCATTCTCACTTCATCTACAACCATGACGCCTTCTTTTCAAATATTCAACATAAAGATTAATGACCCCCTTCGTTTCGACCATTTTGGAGGCACATAGAAGTTGCATATTGAAAGCCCCCCATGGTGCAACCGCCAAAATACTGACTGGATTTTACCACATCCACCAGACCTGCACAGATCACGATATACTCCGTCAAACGAAGTTTAGGCCCTACTTCCATTGTGGGTATTTTTGTATATTAGCAATTTCAAAACAGTGTATTTCTTAAAGGGGGTCAGTTAGTGCCCCCTACAACTATATTTACGCCCTCTTATCATTATCCGACATACAATCAATTACATGTAATTAAATACCTGAATAAGCTTAATTCTTAGCTCACTACACGGTCCGTATAGTCTTATTTGTCTCATATGTCCCATAATTAGTATTTTTTTTTATTTTTGCCCCCCCCCCCAGAAATAAACCCACCTATAGGGATGCGTCCACCCCCCCCCCCCCCCCCCCCCATGGTTTGCCACCCCAAAATACTTCATTTTGCCACCTCACCAGACCTCACCAGAGTTCTACTATCCCTGAAACTACTGTTCTGGCTTGAACAAATTACTTACTTCCTGATTGTCTATTTTTGGGGGAGATTTTAAAATCAATTTTCACATGTATTTCTTCATAATGGTCATTGAATTAGTAACCCCCTATAACTTATTTACCCTGGTATCATTACTACATAGTACATTCTACTTTAATACCTTAATAAGCTTAATAATTCTTTGGGTCATCTACAACGGTCAGGATTCTTATTTGTCTCATATGTACCATAATATGAATTTGTCTTAATTTTTTGAACCCCACGGAAATAACCCCCCTATATTGAGGATCCGTTCAGGTTCGGGCATTTTACCTAACATATTCTTATTCCTTACAATCTGAGTCTAGAAAAACCACATAGGATAAACTTTTTCCTTCCAGGTTATACCTAGCTCATTTTTAGCCCGACTATATGGCCATACTGTATACAACATGAATAACTTGTTTTCAAGGATATCAGTGAACCATAAACCAAAACTGGGTGGCTAGGATCAAAAATTTTTTGTAATCTTTAAAGGTGCAACAAGAGATTTTGAGATCGATCTGGGAAAATATTTCTCATAGAAAAAAAACGCATCATGATTGTGTGACACGTCTCCACTGAATGCCACAATGACCCCTTCATCATTAAAATTAAATAACTTCAGGCTACTGATGAACCACTGGAAAGGTTTACAAGTCTGAACAAGAATACAACAAGGAAACCACCACTCCAAACAAAGCCAGGAACCAACTACGCTTGGCACTTACTTGAAGGACCAAAATATAATATGACACTAAATGTAAATGATACCAGCTTTAATCAATCATGGGTGTAATCAGCACGGGACAACCGATAGGCGATAACACCCTGCCTCTCACATGACCTAGCATAACCTACACATTCAACTTTCAGACAAGACACTGGCAAGACACCTAATTTCCTATGACACAAAAACACATCCCTACTCTGTTTCTTAACACAACCAATTTCCCTGTATTTGGTAAGCTGCCTTACCCAATAGGACCTCATGGTCGTTACCCTGTCACATAAACAGTTTAATTGGAATAAATCGTTCAGCACTTTCCCATTTGCTTTGGATACACCATGACCTTTCTAGTGTACTGAATCAGAAGTTTCTCAGATTCATATTTTCAAAGTCAGGCTCTTGAAAGGGGGCACCATCCCTGCCAACAAAACTGGGGAAGATGTGGAGAAAATGACTACAAAATACCAACTTCAATCACTCAGATCTTTAATTTCTTGCTTTTGAATCCATTTTTTTTTTTGCGATGTTTGAAGAAATTCCTAATTTTTCTATATTAAACTCAACAGCACTGGCCTTATGCCCATGAACCACCTATTATTTTGCTCAGGAACATCAAAATGCACCATTAGAATTAACTGAAATTCTGGAAATAAAGTTGTTTTTATTTCTTTGGTTTGAATTTATGGTTTTGTATACAAAACAAAAGTGCCACAATCATAAAAATCACCTTTAAAACATCTAGTTTCTTGCTAGCTACCATGATGATCTAATAATACCTGCACCAATTAACCATAGGAAAATACAAAATGACTGGGTCATGGCTGCTATTACTCTAACATCACGCACACAGAGTTCTGAATAATCATTCTTACGATCCGTACCTATTTATAATCTCACCTACCAAATCTTTCACACTGATTTCCTAGCGAGATGTTGCTTTTCATTAGAGTGAATCCCCGGTGACCTCTTGACAAACTATAGCTTGGAAACTGTGATTCAATAGGTACTTTCCGTTAATAACCTACGCTGTCCTAAATAATGAGTGCATTTTGTGCTAGTGCTTTACTACAACTAGAACTTTCTAAAGTACAACACAGTGTGATCAGTATTATAGCAGTACATCAGCCTATGATATAAACAACTGGTAGTCTCCAAACAAGACAATACAGGAAGGAAATTGATGAGTGAGTAAACAAATGCGTCTCAAGGTTCCACATATTTAATCACCGAACAACTGGTGGTATATTCAACCACAACCTAGTATAGAACACCGAAGATGACCACTCACTGTTGTGAGAATTCTTTGCTTTTTACATAACACTTCCCCCTAATTCTGAAAGTTTGTGTAAGAGAGTGTTTGACATGGAAAACCCTCAGCACTCAAAACTTCCAAAATTGGATAGATGTAATTTAAGCAAATCAAATCAATCTTCGGTATTATACTGAAATACAAGCCAAAAGTGAATGGGAAGGTTGCAAAAAATCATAAATGGTCTAAAATGAATTACGAGAATAAGATAGCCATTTGTTGTTTGCCTATCTAATATCGTGTAATATTGGATGGGAGTCAATATTGTGAGTGTGATGCCGGCACGCCGGTATCCAATACGATAAAAATATTGGGACTGCCATCCAAGTATGAAACGATATTAGATAGGCCAAAACAACAATCCTATCTTTTATTCTAATCTGATTTAGTTTTGGTTGTTTTAATCCCGAACAAATAGTTTTATTTCAATAAATTAGTTTAAAAAACACACAAATATTCCCCCGCCTGTAAAAAATTGAAGCATCCCGTACTACCTGCGGTTGTGTGCACTGCGTAACCTTATCCACGCGCGCGTAAACACTCGCGCGGCGACGCACTATCTAATAACGTCTCATATAAGATAGGCAACAAAACAATGATATTGCGTGTTTGCTTACTAAGCCACGCCCACTGACTATGAATGCCTAATTATTAAGCCTGTCATCTTCTCCTGTGGACAAGGATTTTCAAAGAGACGGAGTTTAAAGAATAGGCGTTGGCATTAGACATATGGTTCTTCGCAAACCTCTCATTATCTTTTGCCATATACCTTGGAATAAACTCCCTTCCTCTTGAAAGCAACGGTGGTACTTATTTGAAGTAAAACTTTTCAATAAGTTTGTTTCCTTTTTTACACCATTGCCAACTTACTTGAAACTTTTTGAGTTCAAAGCACCATCTCACTAGCTCTACACCAAGATTTTCAAAATTCCCATTTACAATGTTACATATATCAAGGCTCATTACATGTGTTCTGCTATCTCATGTTAAGGGGAACATGGAAAACGCAAAGGTTCCTACCACAAGATGATACAAGTGACGCCTAACATCACATGTACCCTTTTAGTGAATTTGATAGCATTGATAGTTACCCCTAATGCCACACCCATGAATTGTATACCTTATTCTAGAACTTCTTGTGACCAAAAAGTTGTTCCAACTCCTTTCACATTGTTTTTTTCTTTGTTTTAGCCCTTGTTTAATTATAATGTATATCTTGTCCATTGGAGGATAAATAAATTAGATTAAAATTCATTTTGATACCTTTTCTATGGAAAAATGCAAATTTGATACCCTTTTCAGGACTTCTATTCAAGTTACAAGAAGACTCTTTCTTACTTTCCAGGAGTCCCTTTTTACTGTCAGTCTCACATGCTTTACAACTTGCCTGTGTTACCCAACAATATTCTGTAAGAAATCCCTCTCAATTGAAACAAGACCAAAGTGTTTTTCTCTTTCTCCAAGCAGATATAAAACATAACTTTGCAAAAGTTAAGTCTAGTATAGTTTGAAAGCAAATTGATTGAAACTAAGAAAAGATCAACCAAAATACTACAAATCTGAAACCACTAAATAGGTTGTCATATCATGCATCTTATAGCAAAAAAGGCATGCACTGATTACTGGATGCTATTATGCTTACATTTTGGCTTTCGCTTGTGTCTTTTCATGTTCTTTAGATAATGCTTCACTTCGTGGAAATAGCTCACGGTACTGCTCCTGAATCTGTGAGAATGATCCTTTGTTCCGGCTGGCTTCCGGGGAAGGGTGAGGAATGCAAATTCATCCTGTTTCGGTGGCACCGGTGATGATGGCGGAGTTATAATATACCGTTTGCTCAGTGTCGGCGATGGCGGCGGTGTTATTATATATTTTGAACGACTTGGTGTTGGTGAAGGTGGAGGAGTTGTTATAAAATCTGTCGACTTTGTTTCTGGCAGGGATGTCAAAAAGCTCGTCGGTGTTGGTGATGGTGGAGGGCTCGGCATTGGAATCGGCTCCGGATCGGTAACCTCCTCCGGAACATTGTTAAGAAACGAGGTCTCCATGAGCACTGGATAATTCCAAGTAGGCTCTGGCGGCTCCACAGGCTTCTTTTCTTTCTCAGGTTCCCTCGGCGGCAATGTCAACGTCGGATAGTTATACCTATCACTGAGATAATCACATCGAGGGGTATACCTTGGAGTGTTGCGAGAGCTCGAAACATGCACATGTCCGTGCGATTGCTTCCTCGGAGTCCTAGTAGTTGACAACGTAGCATAGCCCTGATACAGCATCATCGTTAATATGTTAAAAGCCGCAAACTCCCCGTGAGTAAAGATCAATTCCCTTGTGGTCGTATGGGCTCTATTAAAAATTGAACAAGCTAAAGCAAGTACTTCCTTTTCTTCTGTATGTTCACTCACTCACTCACTCAGTGCACATGGTATCTTTCCATAGTAAGTTAGTTAACACTTAGTTCACTATTATAGTCATCACCCATTTGCTCTCTACCACACAAATGAAGACCAACCCATAGCACCGGTTGTTTATATACCCCCACTAAGCACTTGTGAATCTTTTCCTGCTGCCTAACAATCCAATTAATACTGATTTTTGTTTGAGCTTTCTGAGTGGACAAATAAGTTTTATCCTTACTGCTGACACCCTATCAAGGCGCTGTCAATTTGGATCTTGTGATGGCGCTATCACTACATAGGCTGCCCTCAGACCTTCTCGAGAAACCAGAAGGGAAATTGGTTGTTCAACAAGTCAGGAAACACCAATTGTATGACCCTACGTCAGGGCCAGGGGTGCCACTCAATGCAAAACTTGATTTTTCCTTTTCACAGCCTTTAAGAGTATTATAATGAAGTCTTTGGTAGGTCTAAGGAAGATTGGCACACAGAGGATCACATGTAAATTGAATAAGAATATATATTTTTGTAACTAGAATATACCAAATATGGTAAAATGGGTAATTTATGAGAAAGAGATAATACAAATTGTACTCAAAATCTTGAAAGGCTGGGTATATTTGTGTGAGTTTTAATGTCCAGAAAATGGAGCTATAGCTTCATGTAAGAATCACAAATTTGAACAGCGCTAACCATATAACCCTAACCATACAGTCCCGGGTACAGCAATAATCCCACACAACCCTAAACTCTAACCCAAGATTTCATGCTCACTGAAGGTAGAACCAGAAAAATTATGTATCAAGAAATAATAGGAGTAGGAGTGCCATATGACATTGTGACAAACCTCAACCATAAACTAGACCCCCCCCCAGGGTCTACCACTTTTTTTACAGTAACTCTGACTGGCTCATTACATGTGACATAACTTCTGAATAACCAATCAAAATAGACCTTCTATATATTCGTATGCACCTTAAGCTTTTCTTACCATGTATCTGATTGGCCAATTACATCGTATAACACTATGAACAACTAACCAAATTGGCCCCAAAGTCCAAAGTGCCTGGGAGGGGGAGTAAGTAAGCTCAAGATCCAGGGCTCATGAAAATGTCAAGTTCAGTCTATACCACTCACAAGTTTGAACACCACAACACCCCCTTCTTACATTTCAAAACCATACATCTCTGTTTCTAGTATGGTGGTACCCCCGGAGATAGGCGACTCAAATTTATGTAAGATGGCCATCCTGTAATGCCTGTGACATCACAGAATACAGAACCCTTCTAAAAGCCCACCACGTTCTTGTTTTTAAAAACAGACATATCCAAGTGTTTGTGTCCGTTGATGTAAGCAGCGTGGTTCACTCGGTCTAACCCACCTCTGCGCATCGCTGAGCGGCAGTGGGCTTGTGGCGTCAACCAGTGCCTTGGGGTACCATAGATCATAAACTGAATCATACCCGACCCATCATTAGAGTGTCAGTTGGGATTAGTTTGGAAACTCTAATCCATGCATGATTTTACATTATTTACTGAACCCTGAATTCCTCCGAAGATTTTGGTCAGATATTTATTATTTATTAATGACAGGAATATTTTTCTTTAACATATATATGCAAGATTGGACTACTTATAGCAGTGCTTCATAAATCAAGACATCACTAAATCATACTGATCAATAACCACATAGATAACAAGGCAGATAAGTTAAATTTTTATGGAATTCTGCCTAAAAATTGTCTCAGAAACAAGAAAAACCTTGTTCCCCTCCTTTTAAAATTTAAAGCAAAAGGCTACAATTAACATATTCTTTCAAAGAAATGCCATGCTATAAGTGCCCACCAGTCAAATTTTAGATGGTTTCTGAATTATAATTGTGTTACTAACAGGTGAATGGTGTAAAAGAGTGAGTGTTAAAGGAGTCCTTTTGCCATATTTTGAAATTTGTGGAAAAATGCAAGAATCAGTTTAGATTCTCTCTTTTTTTTTATTTATGTCAAGTTATCTAATTAGTAACGCTGACAGATTGGTCCCAAGATAGCGATTAACCTCCCTTTTGAAACTCTGCAAGTCCTGGTTCAATGCTACATGAGCAGGAAGAGCATTCCATAAGCCTACAGAGAATGGGAGAAATGATCTTCTGTGGGAAGCCAAGTTGGACCTTGGGACTTTCACAACAAGGTCATGAGACCTGACTCTTAAATCTTAGATTCTCCATTTAATTTGTGTACAATTAACTTTGCAAGATCTACTTGGATTCTCAAAAATTTACTCAAGAGAATCTTTGCGAAAATCGATTCCCGGAATTTAGCCAAAATTCTGACCCTGAAAATGACTAATTTTGTTGCCCTGCAGACATGAGTGCTTATTAGAATGAATGCGTTACAAGTAATGATGGTCACATCAGTTTTAAAATGAAACATAGTAGCCTGTGAAAGAATTTGATATCTCCTTGAAAGAAACCTAGCTTAAGTGTTTTCAAGAAAAAATTCATACAAGGATATTCTGAATTTTTGTGGTAAGTGAAAAGTGTTGAAATTGCTCTCATGCAGCCGACAGGATACACATCAATTTTCCCCTCTAGTCTTTGTTAAGTTCCCTGTTTGCTTTTCTGCCCGAAGTTTTCACCGAGTCCACCAAAACATTTTTCTTAAGGGAGGGGTGGAATAAATTTAGACTTAAGATATGAATTGGTGCGGTTTAATAATGCTGGGGAGACATTGATTTTTTTTTTGGGGGGGGGGCATAATTATGTAACTATCCTTTGCACTCTGCCATGTGGTTTATTTTGTTAAGCACATGATACAGAGCTGGTGCAAAGGGTATAATGTAATTATGGCATTTTCTGCCCATATTTTCAAATGTGGGGCTGTCAAACTTGGGGATAAAAATGTGGCTCTCCACGACTGAATTGGGCTAGATTCATCAGGAACAACATCTTTGGAGCTTAATTTCCACCAAATTTTAAGGAGTTTGAAGTAAAATTTGCACATGAAAGATGGGCATCTCTGAAACCAAAATAAAAACTTGAAATTGGCATTTGCAGAACAAAAAATCAACCTGAAAATGAGGGTGCGTCTCCATACCACCTTCAAATGTGAGTTCCCTGGTGCCATTAGTACACAAATCCTTGGCTCTATACCAGATGCTGTTGTAACTGAGAAATTGTTTTTTTTTAATATCTCACAACACTTTCAAGGGCTCACTGTCAAATCATCATCATCATTGTTCGACTGCGGAGCAGGCAACTACAAATTTTCTCCAAGAACAGCGGTTCCTGCCAGTCCAAGGCCAGCAAGGCAATTGCATCTTGATGCTGGTTGTTTTTTAGCAGCTTCTGAATGTAAGACATGTAGCTTGTCCTTTGTCTCCCTGCTCTCCTTCGGCCATGGGTTGGGACGTACGGAACATACCTCCTCTTCTGGCATCCTGAGGATGTGCCCAAGGAAACGCAGTTAGTGCTGTCTTACAGTATTGGTGAGGCACTGGATGTTTGTCATATCATGGATTCATGCATTACTCATGCTATCAAGATGCTTTAGATCAAAATTCAGTGTTATTAGCCATTAGCAAATACAATGGTTGATAAAAACCAGGTTTTTCTGTATCAATTTAAGAGGGAAAAGGATTAATTTCAATCAACTAGTTACGTTTACGAATCTCCCGGTATCAAACATGCTTCTCATGAACTCGATTGAATTGGAGGAAAAGTGGAACTGTGCATTGAGCTATTTAGATGAGAGCACAGTATGACAGGTGAGGACAACATTGGGCCGTGTTTACCCATGGAACTTACCAAAAACAACTGTGGTTCTTTTGGTTTACTCAGTAGTTAGCAACTCAGTGTGTTCCCACTGCGAATGTTACCTGGCATTCCATTTCACTTCAGGAGGTGGGTACCAAATGCGAGTATTACCTCTGTATTAACCAGAGAATTCATTACTCTGGTCTGTTTCTACTCTACCTGTTACCCACGATACTCTGTCAATTATCTCATGAACAAGTCTTCCAATTGATAGCATTCTGCAATATTGACAACCAGTACTTGGGAGGGCGGGCTGGTGTAGTGGCTCATCCACTCACCTTTCACCAATGCAGCCCAGGTTCAATCCCCTGCAGAGCCTGTGTCGTACTTGAATTTGGTTGCCGATCTACACCCGTCCTCACAGGTTTTCTGAGAACTTTGGTTTCCTCCTGCATCTAAAATCGGACTTCTTCCCATGAAGCCTTCCTTGTCGTTCTGTATTTACTTGTTGTGTTGTAGCAGCCTAAGGCGCTCCACAGTGGCGCCCTGAGCACTTCGGTGGATTTATCGTGTGTTATAAGAACTAGCGGGAGGCCCGCGCTTCGCGCGGGCTCCCGCTAGTTGAGTGAACGGGAGCGGTCACTGAAACCGAAGCGATCACTGAAGAAGTGAAACACTATTGCAAGACCACCATATAACCAAACCCATCACCCTGAACTTAGGACTCCCCCGAGTGGCAAATTTGGTATTTTTAACACTTTTAATAACTCAAATTCCCGTACCTATCAAATCCTATAGCCCATGTAGTTACCGATTTCTAAGGAATCGTCAAATGAATGAATATATAATCCCGTATAAATTTCCGTATATTTTATTTTTTAAATAATAAAACTCCAATATTTAATCCCGTATAAGTTTCCGTTTACTTTTTTCCCCTCAAAAGTACTCCCCGTGGGGTAAGCCGTAAATCCCGTATTTTCCACATATTTTCTTCATAACTCTTCAAACTCCCATATAAAGTTCTCGCCATCCTGTAGATGTTGTTTGCAGCATTTCCTGTAGCTTAGGCCTTTGTAGTTCCTATTTTCTAAATATTAAAACGTCAATATTTCCGTAATTTTCCGTATATTTTAATTTTTTTCTTCTCAAAACTCCGTGGGGTAGGCCTAACCCGTAGTATCCATACGCCCCCGGCCCCCCGTCACAACATCCCGTATTCGTATTTTTTATTCCTCGAAGTTTGCAGCATATCTTATGGCTAAGGCATAGTTCCTTTTTTCTAAATATTAAAACGTCAATATTTCATCCCGTAATTTTCCATGTGTTTTATTTTGTTTTCTTCTCAAATCTCTGTGGGGTTACCCGTAGTATCCAGACATATGACAATCAAAGCGAAATACCATGATGTGTTCTTGGCCATTTCTTTCTTTCCCCACACCGGTTGCACTATAAGGAGCCTGCTTTTTGCGTACCGCATATAGCATGTATAGCGTCTTACGCGTAATCGCCGTTGCCACGCGTAACCACCCGTCGCAACGCACCACGCATACGCGCCGCTTAGTAACACGTACAAACAAATGGTAATTTATCATAGCAACCGAGCACATTTTCGTTGATTTTTCAGTCATTTCTGAACGGATTTCGTCCAAATATTTGCGCTAACCCGTCCGGTATCCTCATGCACCTTTCACGTGAATTTGGCGCAATATGGATCAAAACTGGCGGAGACTTTTGCGAACATACATACACACATACATACGACATTAGCCAAATTATAGTAAGATTAAATATATCACTTCTGTATCTGTTCTCTATATATTATGTTTATATTTTATTATTCATGTTTATTGTTACTCCACTTCTGTGAACACCCCAAGCTTTTGGGAACGGCACATCTAATACCTGATGTAAGTATTTATGTAAATGTATGTGGCACCAGGGTAAAATATTAGGGATGGCAAACAAAAAAATTCCTACGATTAACTCATCGGGTAAAACCCTAATTTTAATGCACTTTATTGCTTAAAACCTGTTGTTTTTTTTTAATTTGGAAACTCTTGGGGGGGGAGCAACCCCCTTGGTGCCACTCCCATATGTATATGTTATTTGATAGTGAGATTAGCACTCAACTGGTGAATATAAATTAAAATTTGGTCATTAAAATATATATTTCCTTTTTTAAAGTTCCTAACACAAGAATATAAAGGTCATATGATTTTGTCATCCACTTCTGCTGAAATAACTGTTATTGTTTGTTGTTAATTTTGGCATATGTAAACCAGACAAATATATTTTTCCTTCGGTAACACAGTTTCTAATTTAAAATCATACGGTCTATTTTTGGGTACAGATTGTAGCCCATTGCAGTTCCGGTGCACTTCTATCACCGGCACAAACATCAGAGCAAACTTTACCTCATGACTAATCGCACCAGTGACACGCATGCATCGTTCACGGCCCACCGACTGGTTCACGTTAAGTCACACCAAACAACATTTTTTATTATCTTTCTTTTATTCTTTTTCCTGTTTGTGGTGACAGGTTATAACTATTGTGAACTGGCTTGTGGTGACAGATTATATCCACCGTGAAGTTAAAGGTGCATTTTATGATCCTAGCACCCTAATTGTTTTAATGGTTCATCAGATATCCATGAAAAAACCAGTTCATTCTTGACTGTATTTTTGATTTTATGGACAAATGCTGGTCTAACAGCAATAGGCACTACCAAGACCAACATGGTCGAGATGATATTAGGTAATTCGGCAAACAAGGCTATGATTATTAACTGTCCCTTTTTAAAGAGACATGAGATTTCCAGGAAGAAGCGCCCCCAATTTTTCACAAACCCCGGTTTTTTACATATTTGGAATGCTTACCAATGTAGTAGATCACACCTGAAGTGAATAAGCCGAATACGCCGTCTTTATGTAATAAGATGATGATTTAGTAGTTTCTGTCGTGCACGACAGAAAGTCAAAGCATGGTTTTCTATGGGGAACGATTACGATAGCAGGCATGTTCAAAACAAGATTTGCGGTTTTCTTTTGCACCTGCTTGTCCATTAAACGAAACGTTCTCGGTAAGTGGTCTACAACCGATCCAGTGAAATTTAAGAAAAAATTGTATCCTATAAAATCTCCTCCTGTCACTTTAAGTCTTGTATTTTAGAAGTATCCTCTTCATGTAAATACACACTTTTCAAGGCTACAATTGAGAAATAAGCCCAAACATATGGGTAATTTTAAACAAAATATCGAGATTTTTGTTTTATACTTCTACCACACCACAGCATGACAGACAGTGAAAAATTCACTGACCATCCAGGATTTGAACCTGGGACCTTCAGTTTACTAGTTCAGTTTGCTCTATCAACTGAGCTGTCTTGTGTAGTGTGTCTTGAAATGTCTTAAAAGTTCAAACAAAAGGTGATTTTTAATTTGCTTATATTTCAATATAAAAACATCCAGGCTGGATTTTTTATTTGCTCCAGAACAAAATTCAAAATTTTGCAATTTTTTGGACCAAAGAAACAGTTTTTAGCTTTCAGATGGGGATATTTTTTTATGGAAAGCTTTACACCAGTGTAAAAACAAGGGTTTTCAATTTTTTAATAGACACCTAATATGTGAAATCTCTCATTGTACCTTTAACCTAACGGTACTACACATTATAAATTGTGCATAACATAATAAAGTAAACAGAATCATTCCCTAATTGAAGTTATAGACATATCCCTACTCTTTTACTTCAAACTGGCAGGAAAGAACAGAGACATGAAAGACCAGACAAGGAAAGCCTGCCTATACAAACAGAAACATTTCTCTGAAGTACCATTTACCACAAAATATAGCCTGCACAAGACAGTACGTAAAACTGAATCAGTATTTGGTGTCAACATGGCGGTTGAATTCATCAGGGAATGCAGACTCGGGAAAAGCTATTAACGCCTCATGAAACCACGGGGGATTACGTATTTAAACTCCCGTCTTGGACCCCTCTGGAAGTAGGAGAGATAACCAAGAAACAATTCTCGGCTTACGTAAGTCGGAGTAAAACTCAAAGAAGCAGAGGAAGTTGATAGCATCACTGAGAGATATAAAGAAGACACTCTCTTTCATCATGATATTACATAAAAGCACTAAGATAAATAAAACCTATTTAGAGTACTTAGAGGATGTGCTTTTACTGAAGCAGAAATTACTATGAAATGACTTAAACAAACCATATTTTGGCCTGTACCATCATATCAGGAAAGAAGTCAGTCAAAATATTTTACAGATGAGATGAGAAAATACAAGGTTTGTTATGGTACCAAAATCTCAGGTTTGATGATGTGAAAGGTGGGGTCAAGGCTGGAGATCGGGTAGTAGTAGTAAATCCTAAGTTTTAAATTTGGTTTTGTCCCCATAAACGGGGGTGGCCGGATTAACCTTACACTGGCAGCAACCGTCCTTACTCCTTCCTTCCACTTCACCCAATTCAATGCATCCCCGATCCTCAGCCCAACCTTCCTACTCTCCTCCTCCACTTGCTTCTTCCATGTCTTCTTTGGACGTCCCCTCCTCTTCGAGCCTCCCACCTCGAACTCAAAAAACCCTTCTTAAGGCAAGTGGCGGCACCAAGGGGGGCTGAGGGGCTTTTTCCCCCCAATTTTTCTTGCCCCATATTCCCCCCCCCCCCCCTCCCCGGCCGAAAGAAAAATGAGGGATTTTTGGCAAAATTTGGCGATTTGGGGCCAAAAAATCACCAATTTGAGGACAAATGAGCGATTTTGGGCCAAAAATTTGTTAAAACCTCCAAATATTTGATACTTTTTCCCCCAGAATTTCATTTTTCCCCCAAAAATTTCACTTTTCCCCCATTTTCCCCCCAGAAAAAGAGGTCTGGCGCTGCCACTTGCTTCAGGCATGCTCGTCATCCTTCCTAACACTGCCCATACAAACGCTCATACGCAACGGGTTAGTGCCTCTTTTTTAATCTCATTATAAACTTTGACAGTAGCCAGTATGATCTAGCTAACTTACACACAGATAATGCTGCACATACTTCTTATTTTAGACCACCCTAAGCCTCAAACAAGAGTACATATTTCCCATACCTCAAAATACTTGAACAGGTGATCCAAGTAACATGACAATTCATGCCACTTTTACCCATCACATCATAACCAAACGTGTAAACCTCAAATTTTACACCCACATTCATTCCTTGGACGTCAACTCCTAAAAGGGGACAATTGGAAGATCTGACGTGATTCCCCCTACCTAGACAATTATAGGCCTACCACAAATTAATCTTAATTTTCCTGTTGTTTGGTCAGTTTAATTGCATCATATCATTATAACCACATCACATCCAGAGCATTGTTATTCTTGTGATTACAATAGGTGTTACGCCAAGTCCGGACATTTGGTAGGTTACTGACCGTGACCTACAGGTAGCTGCAATTGTCTAGCAAGTCTAGCTGATCACCCTAGAGCATTCTGTGCTAGTGTACAAATTAGCAATGCCTACAAATATGGCTTTTAGGTGACCAAAAAACTGCAGATAGACCTTTAAAATTGGTTGGCTGTGTATGCTTTTATCAAATGTCAGAGGCGCAACAAGAGATTTCACTAACAGGTGTCTCTAAAAAATTGAAAGCGTTACTTTTTGCACCAGTATAAAGTTTTCCATCAAAAATATCCCCACAGGAAAGGAATTAATTACTACATTCAGCATTGTTTTATATTGAATATAAGCAAATCCAAGTCACTTTTTGCTTTCACATTTAAGACAATTCTGTAATCTACATGCAATCACTACATATGACAGAAAATAAGGATGCATTGAAATCTCTAAATGCACCTTAAAATATCACCAAAATCTGTCAAAATTGTTTTTTCATAATTCACTCAAATTTCTAAAAATCAAAATCAATCTATATGCACCCCAAAGCAGTCAATTTTAAAAGCATGCAGCAATACAGCATTTTTTTGTTTGGTATGGTCGGACCCATAGAACAGAGGTTCTTGTCGTCTAATGCAGTAGACTAGGGTGTTTATCAAGTTCGATCTACTGGCATATGCCCAAGGGAATTGTGCAGGCTTGAGTCTCTAGGGGTTGCTGCCCTGCTGTGCACTCATCTTTCCCCAGGTTTGAAGGTTTCAGGGCACCCCTTAGTTACACACAAAACATGATATTCTTTTTTTTTATGGAGGGAGGGTAAGTAAGCTTAATGCAATTATCAACTATATTTGGTAAATCTACAAATTAAACTTTATCAAAAGAGAAAAATATCATAATTGGCAAAATACCCAAACATGGATGCAGGTGTTTTGCACAATGCTGACATCCTAGAGGTTAGTGACCCAGGATCTGGGTTGACCTACATACAGATATATGCTGCTTGTCTGGCACATGCATGGTTCTGTGCGATGTCTGGATGGGAAACAATTATTTTTTCCTCACAAGCCCACCCCAGACATCAATATTTCCCTGCTGTTAACAACATTCTTCCAGACTACCTGCATTGCGCATCTCGACTGATGCCCTCCCGATTAAAGGGGCTTATTGTGAACCAAAGTCTCCCCCACCCCAGGGGAGGGGGGCCACTTCCATTTTGGAGGCTTCATTTTGGAGGTGACACATAAGTAATGCTGATAAGACTCCATTTTTGGAATCACTGTCATCCAAAGACCACATATGTTTTAAACAGTTTACCACACCTCACTCAAAGACCCTCATTGTTTTGAAAATTTTGACAAAATTCACCCAAAGACCCCCATTTTTTTAAAATTTAAGCAAATTTGTTCCTAAAATTACCATATACTCTGTCATTGAATGCCTCTCGAAATTACCAGCCTTACCCCCCTCCCACCCCCACAAGTTTTCCCAACTTACCTATGTAAATAAAGTGGAGATTTTAATATAATCTGAACCCTCTGTCTCATAGTTTTGAATGTGTGCGCCCTAAAATCTTAATGTTCACAATTTTGTAACTTCTGCCTGAAAAGGTCTACCATCTTGTCAGTAGTGGCATTGCTTTCAAAACAAGCTTTTCTCAAACCGCTAATGTTGCCTGCTTTTGCAATCTACATTTCCTTCACTCTCTGCACAAGTTGACCTCTAATGACCTTTGATCTTGGTATATGACCTTTAACCCTACCATGACATGCAAGTGTTTATGGTGCAACTAGCACCCGAGGTTGGTGGCAATTGGAGTTAAGGTGTTCACACATGAACAATTTGAAAAAGGTTAAAACTTTAACACACACACACACAGATGGACATCCTCTGGATGGACATATAGAATTTGAATTAGTATAATGTGCCTCCTGTAAATCCTTGCAAGTGACACAAAAAGCTATGCATATTAACCACACTACTAAAGGTATCCTATCAGTTATGTTTGTACAGCAAGTAGCTGCAAGTCAACTTGTTTTGGAGTCAAGAAGCAATTTAAGCTAAGAGACTCCAGACATCAGACATATCTTACTCTTTTCAAGCCAATATAATTTTTACAAAGCACAGGCATGGCTCTTCTGTTGCATGGAACCAAGGAAAAAAATATAATACATTGTCTCCAAACACGGAAACCTACAGATCATTAAATGTCACTTGTTTTGTGTTTTATCTGTTTTAGTAAGTTGTTGCAAATGGTCTAACCCTAACACAGCCAAAACTGACTAAAACTGAGACTAGAAAATAATGTGATGCCGTCATCGTACGAACCAACACATGGGCACAAAATTGCTGGCCAGGCAAGCAACACCCGGCCAGGCCCGTCATTCCTGGTCATGGGAATGGGGCATCGGGACCCCTGGTTCGAATCCTGCCTAAGATCCCATCTTCTTTACCTTCTATCCCTTACCCCTTCCCTTCCTCCTGGGAGAAATGAGAACAGTGTAAAGGTTCATTCATACCTTGCTGCACTGTGCAGTGCAGTGACGGCATATCGATCACTTGCTGCAGCAACTCAACGTAACCTGCTGCAGCTGCAGTTAAAATAAATTTAACTCGCTTGCAGTTCCACAATGCAGTATACTGAACAGAGACTGTAATTCGAGCACTGCAACTTACCGCAACGCACTTTGCAGTGTAGTAAGAACGAACCTTTAGGGTTATGGGTTAAGACCATCACTAATAAATCCATCTCCTATACATTTATGTAGTAAAAGGCAGCCAATAAAATGTCATTTCTCAACTATGAAGTGACTGGTCACAGCAAATCATGCTCTGATGAAGATTATAATTCGCTTATTGTTCAGAATGACAAACTCAGTAAACTTATTGACAAAACTTGTATCTGGCATCAATTCATATAAAACCTTGTTTATGAGTATAAAATGAATCAATCCAACATCGCACATAGACGTTCTAAGCACACCACATAACATACACACCGTGCAATGACAATATCAATGCATGATTTTTGTCATATCATACTTCTCTTATAATAAACATCATATGAATATACCATAATGCACCTTGCTTTTGATAAAACTCCATGGATGCAAATTTGTCAGAGTTTGCGAGAATCAAATTTACTTGAAATGACAACACTAAATACATGATTCAATGGGGAAAATTGATTCACATACATGGCTGCTAAGAGAATCCCTGCGAGAATCGATTCTGTGATTCTTGTCGAATTTGCATCCCTAAACTCAAAACTTCACCCCACTGCTTACCCCTACCTTTACAATGCACCTTCCCCCCCTCCTCCCATCTTAGAGGTGACGCACATGTAAGGCTGTTAAGACCCACATTTTCAGCATTGCTGTCCCCCAAAGACTCCCATATATTTTGAAAATGTCACCCAAAGATCACATATTTTTAAATTTTTTACCAAACTGTCATCCAAAGACCCCTATTTTTGGCAAATTTTGAAAATGTTCACTCAAAGACCCCTATTTTGAATGAAATTTTTGAAAAATTTTCTAAAAAAGACCCCATTTGGGAGAAAATTTTGCAAATTTGTCACCTGAAAACCCCATATTTTGGAGCAATTTGGCTGTTTCTCACCCAAAGACCCCTATTTTTTTTAGTCCTCTGCCACCGAATACCCCTGTGTTTCGAAGCGCCAGCCTTACACCCATATCCATTTCATAAGTGATTGCCCTCCTCCCCGGGCTTTCACCCCACACTTTTTATGCCATTACCCCTCTTCTTCCATTTAACCTGTTCTCTTACATGGACCCACCTTTACTAACCTTGTTTGACACAACTTGCTGAAACTTTAATCTCTCCTGTTGTATGTATCTATTTTAAGCAAGACCAAACTTTAAAATAAGAATTCTAATTTCCTGTGTTACCAAGATCATTTAAAATAACAACTTTAGCAGCTGTCTCTAAGTAAGATGGTCCCACTATAATACTCATCTAAATGCTGCTCAACTCATTATGTTAACATTTAAAGGGATTTTTTGGTGAATTAACCAATCATTTCATAACCTTAAAGCAATAACAGCACATTTTTTGAAGGGCGCCCCCACTTTTCAAAATTTTATATTGTTGCACAGTTATGTTGGTAATTGCCTAGGAAACTATACCTGCGAACGAGAATGCTAAAAAAATGCATATTTACCATAAAGTAAGTGATTTTGTAATTAGAAATGGGATCCCAGATTGTACTTAGCGGCAGGGCTGGAAATGCTAAGTTTATGTCCGTCCACAATGAAATAGTGCCACCTCAAGAAAATGACCTCTAACTTGACTTGCCTGAACCAATTAAACAACTAATGGATGAGGGTAGACACGTACATGGCACTATTTCCTGGCTATTTCGTATTGAAGGCTATTTTCGTATGGAAGGCTATTTCGTATTGGGAATGCCGTTTCCACCATCAGTTGAATTATTATCGGAGATCTCCGATATTAATTAGTCTACTTACAAAACTCCTCTTCTTGTGCAACATAGCGAGTTTCGAGCTTAAACCATTCATAGGTATAGTTTATTAGCCATTTACCAATGCGCCGTGTAAAAATCTCAACATTTTTGGAAAATTGGGGGACTCTTCACCAAATGCCATTATTACTTTAATTTCTCATCAAAAGCTTTTAAATTCCAGTTCCAATAAAGGGGGGGGGGCTGCTCCTCATTGGAACATTGTTTTCAAAATTTGCTGGTTAAAAGTCTTTGACTTCTTATGACCTCAAGACCTTTGATCAGATTTCCATTCTGCTTCCTAACAATCAATTGTACCTTGTAGAAGATGTTTCTTTCTGATCTGATGGTATCCTCTGAATAGATATCTTATTTAAATTCTGAAGACTTAAAACGACCATTATTTGACGACCTTCAACGCATTTGTTCATTATCCCTCACAAAGCAATGATAGTCCACCTGAGGCCTGAGTGTCCTCAGAATAAGCCATTCCTTGTGTGAGACATATCATCCCTCTTTCATAGGCACCCTCCGAGGTGTTAGACTGAATTTAGACTGTATGTCCTCTGACTGATGGACCTGCAACTAATGTCCTTGTAAGTTTGATCCAAACAGAAATGAAGGTTTTTGTTTTGAAAAGACACTCGGAATTTGCAGATGCCGGATGCTGCCAAATATTATGGAATGGAAGACGATGGTGGCCAAGCCTCTTTCAATACAGCAACACACCCAAACGAATTAAAAATAAGTACAGCAATACTGACACAAACCATAAACTGATATACGCTAATTTATTGTGGGTCTGACATGGGCGTTTCCATGGCCAATATACGACCTCGTCCTTATCCGTTATTCATACATAGAGATTCAGAAGTTTTACAGTATAGTTGATTCTTTAAAATCAGAATAATTTGCCAAGACTTTGCTTTACATGTTAAACCCAATGCCAACGTCTAAATTTGGGATTTCTTGGCTGTCACCGCCTGGGAATACTCTGCATGCTCTTTTGTGTAGAGGTTAAAGGCAGGACATTTTTTTGTACAATTTAACGAATTTGATATCAACATAAAGCTTAAAACGTGCTGCTTTTTTGGATGAAACGGTTTACAATGATCTCCCCATCATTTTAATTAATTAGCATGATAATCACCCATCTAGCCTAACACTGAAAAAAAAAGTTTCCAAAAAAGTAACATCCCAAGGTGATGTCAACCTGTTTAGTCAGTATTGCCACTTGGGCACCAAGAATCGTGACAACATGCGATGCCAAAGCATTTAATGCTAGAATCCTTAAAGGCACTATAGTGATTTGTTAAATCAGAATATAAAAAAAATCATCGAAAATCAGATTTGCGCATTTCTGAAACAATAGGAATCCTAATATACCCTACAAGTATACTAAGACTGAAAGCAACCTAATAAGGACAAAATCGGACATTTTAGTCATTACGTAATTGAATGGAGATTCACATCTTTGAGCACTGCGGTTTCCTTCCTTTTCTGTTAAGTTTTCAGTTGCAAAAAATAACCTGTCCTTCAGTTGTCCTTCAGTTATAAGCTATTTCTGCAATCTCTAATATTTTGAATCTTTCAGATGAATCACTGATAGTGTCTTTAATCAATGAATTTACAATTGAGCATCCTTTTAAGGACATCCTTTTCTCTTTTTGCCCAAACTATCACCAAATACTAATTATTAAAAATTTGTGTAAACGAAAAAAATGTAATTACTGGCTGTATAGCTTAATGTACTATTTTGTGGAATGTTAACTTCACAAAGTAGAAACGATGCAGTGCTCTTCATTCTAAATTTTTGTAAGTGCCCTGGAGTAAACAGGATGACATCATGCCTCCCAGTTGTATGAAGCTCTCCACCCATTTTCTGAAGTGCCTCATTATGGCCAATTAATATGGCTCAAGTTTAAGTGCTCATAAAGTTATTTTTTTATTTTGCTTCTATATACATGTAAAAATAAATAAGACTGGTTCTAAAAATGACTTGCCCCTTTAAAAATACATTAAGTATGTCAGCGTGTCACCTTACAGAAGCACCCGTTTCCACCAAGGATAGATATGAAGCTGAGACCATCCTATAATGTGCACAATTGCATGTTGGTATGTGATAAAGCACTTTATAAAACACTTAAAAAGTGCAAAGCCAAGAAAAAGCCTCCTAACACTTTTAAAGAAAACCTAATTGAGCAAAAGCCTGAAAAATTTACCCCCTGATAAAAATTAAATCAACTCTTAAAAAACAAGCAACTTACAAATAAATCTTTGACTAATTTTACTAAGTAAAGTTGTGAATGTTTGTAGTAGCTTGATTCCCTGCAAACATCAGCTTTACGCTTGGACAACGTTGGCACCACGGAGATCAAAGTCTAAATACACTGTGATTTCCTCCACCAATTCAAACTCAGGAAATCCCTGTAGGATATAACCCATCAATATGGCATCAGGGAGCAAGCTTAAAAAATACTAGCTAATTGCTGCATATTTTCTTCTGTACTGGAAAGTGTGACCTTAGCCAAAGAAACACCGAGAACCAATTACGAATATTGCTTTCAGTGACCAAATCCGATGCTTCCTTCCCACTTACAGTAACCCCACCCATTGTCAAATTACTTTATAGATTAAGACATCACACATTAACAAAAGAACAATATTAAATTGGTCAAAATACCTCTACTAATAAGAGTATTAGCACCACCCCAAATTTTAGTCATCAATGTTTTGGGGAACACAGAACACCTTTAAGATATTTTGCCCCTAAATTTGAACTATTTTTTTCACAATTGTTGCTTTTAATGTTAGATATAATATGCCTATTATTTGGATAGACACAGGGTTACTTTGAAGTATGCCCTAAATTTTCTTCCAAACTCAGATTTCCGCATGTTTGTAATGTTAAATGTGCACTAGCTGGGCACCAAATTAGCTGAGACATTTGCTTTAAAGGCTGACTCAGATTTCCCAAGGAGGGCATCCTCCATTTTCAAACAAATAGTGTTTTTTGCATATACATAATGGTTATCCACATACTAATCACTGTGAGAAATAGCTAAGCTCAAATCGAAGTCCTTCATGTAGAAAATCACAACTTTGTTATAAAACTCCATATCCGGAATTTTTGTTATACACAGTATCCTATGGCACTATACATAACTTTACTGCATCAAAACGAAAACTCTGATACATCTCAAAATCTCTGAGTCAGCCTTTAAGGATTTTGTTTGTTTGTTTTTAGACTTGTGCATGAAATTCAAAGTTTCCCAAAATAAAGTATCTATACTATATGCTGTGCTCTAACATTGCAAGTGTTCTATCCGGCCCGCCAATCATTGATTTTTGGCCCTCAACTTGCTCTAAAATATAAAGGGAAACGTAAGAATTTCAAGTGTATTTGGCCCTCAAATAGGGAACTTTCAAATATGTTCAGCACTCTCTGGCCCTTCAGCTAACAGGCTTCATAATAGTTTAATAATAGGCTTCACAACCCTAAAATATGAATTCATAATTCTTCAATGATGTTTACCACCATAGTATTGTCTAATCATTGGATTTTGACAATTTTGCATGCCAACACAAAAACTTGGAGTTTATTCCATATTGAAATATGTTGTCCAATGAAGACAGTCCTTAACTTAAAAAGCAGACTCAACAATTTAGAAATATATGTTTTTTTTGTGTGTGTGTGTGACATCGATTAAAATAGTCAACTAAAATTCAGATAATCACATAACTGCTCAATTTCAAAGTTTGAGATGAAACAGATTTTTCATAGTGAAACTTTGTGCATAATATAGCAGTACCATACGTACTGTGTATAAAATTCTGAATCTGAAATTTTGTTACAAAGTTGTGATTTCTTATTTGTAGGAGATTGATTTGAGCTTTGTTAAAAAATTGAAGGCGGCATCCTGGGAAATCTCTGAGTAACTGTCCCAGAGATGTTTTTAAAAAATAATGCAAAAAAGTAAAAGGAGTATGTGAAATATCCAACTTTAAAAAAAAAACTGTTTGTATTATCATATCATTTTCAAACAAATTCAAAGGAATGCACATGCCTGGAAAGTGAAGAATTTGGAATGATATTCCTGGGAAATTTTGCTATTTGGATGGATTTTTTTTTACCTTTAAATTAAAAAATATAAGGAATGTGCCTGGAAAAATTGAAGAATTTGAGAATGACATTCCCGGCAAATTTGCTGTTTGGTGGGAAGTTTTTTACCTTTAAATAAGAAAAATACATAAGAATTGAAACCCTTAAAACAGCTCAGAAAGGCCATAAAAATAGATTTTGCAAGTGGAGCGAGCAAACAATTAGGGTTTTATGGTTTTTTGCCCACAAAAAGGGTTAACATTTTCAGTAGAAAAGGTCAACTTGCCAAATCTGCCCCCCCCCCTCCCTTAAGGGCAAATTTGGAAGAATGTCTACTCTTAAAAAATTGACCTCCCCACTCAAAAAAAAAAAAACAATTATGGGAACTGTTTCATAAAAGTTAAGATTAATCTTAAGTGGATTTAAGAAGTTATTCTTCTCAAATCTGTAATACTTCTTCTAAGAATTTTGAAGAGTTCATAAAATAAAAAAGAAAGTAAACATAATAAAATCTCAACAGCATAAGGAAAATTCTTTCCAAATTCTCTTCGGTTGGCTTAAAACAATGTGGAAACCTAAGAACCTAAGCTTTTAAAATCCACTACGAATACTTTTAAAAAAACCCTGGTTACGGGCTGCTTTTAAAACTAAGACCTTGTTCCATATCCATTTTAATAGATTGGAGTACCTCCTTCTCTCTTCCTGGGTTGTTTAGTGCCGGACGGCTTAAGGTGATACCCACAGTTTATTTATATTTTTAGAAATAGAACGTACTCCAGGTGATTAAAACTTTAGCCTGCAGTTCTGTAATAAATTCCATGTATTTCCTCCTACTAAAAATCATTACGGTTTCATTATCAGAGGCAAACACACATAGTTTCGGTGCTTACGTGTCAGTGCGCTTTGAAGTGCTATAACTGCCAAATGTAACACCTGGAAGCTATTAAAGATGGGGTCTTTGGTGCCCATTGACATCTTGAAAGTCACATTCACCGAAGCCAAAACAAGCGAGACCAGGGCCCAGCCGGCCTGCAATCTATCTGAACCATAACTGCTACTGAACAAACACTCCAACTGAAGTTTACAGAAGCTTAGAACATGGGGCAAGAAATAGGTAACCTATAATGAGACGCACAACAAAGATCAGAAGGTTGAAGTGCTCATGACCCTTGTGTTGGCCATGTTGCATGATTAAACCATATAGTAGGGTTTAATAGTGTACTTTTTACTTTTGAAACAAGGCGAAACTCGTATTTACGCGATGCGTTAAAATATGTCACGCCGAATGGCGCGATCACGAATATCCGATAAATGCCACTACAACACCCACCCCTCCCAAACCAAGAGAGTAGTAAAGTAGTCGTCAAACACCCCAATCTCAGCCCCAACAATCTGCGCAACCCCACCCTCCCAACACCCCGCAAAATCCACCCTCAACCCCTGCACCACCCACCCCCTCCTCAACACCATTGCACACCCACCCCCTCCAACACCCCCACAAATGCACCACAACTTCCACCACTACCCCTCCCCAACACCCCGCAACATCCACCTCAACACCCTGCAATACCCACCCCCCAAACACCCGGCACCACCCACCCCCTCCCCAAAACCCCCCACCACAACTCCCACACCACAACTCATCAAAACCCGACCCCCTACCCAACACTAGCAACACACACACAAACCTGCTCCCCAACAACCGCAATACCTAACCCCCTCCCCAACCCCCCACCTCTCCCTATGGATAGGTGTCTCATGTAGCGAAGGAATTTTGCCTATCTTGTACCGTTTCAGAGACACAGCAATGACGCCATATTTTATTAGCTTCATTTGCATACTATCCCATGGCCGCATATATATATCAATACTTTCTAAATGCAAAATAAACGATGTGCAACAGGATAAAATTTCATGCAGCACAGGAATTTGAGTATCCAATGTAAAGTGTCAAAATTATAGCAAGTACTTCCTATTTTGCATATTAATTAGCTCATGCATACTTAATTTGTCCGAAATATGCCCCAACTGTAATCAGTTCGAAAAACGTCAGCCCGGTACTTCCACCAAGTTATATCTTTATATGCCTTACGGAACTCCAGAAAACTTGTGAAAAGGCCTTGCGGAACATTTTCATAAATTATGCAATAGCTTACTTAATTAGCATATTTTACGCCTAAAATATAATCAGAGTTCCACGAAGCTCACCCACCCGCCTTCTTTCACCCAAGTTACATCATGATCGCCTTACGGAATCCAGTAAATAGTATACAACGTGGGTTAACATTTTTATCACAGACGAGACGGACGGCGCCAGACAGACAGACGATGCTCATTTTATAGTCCCCGTTCCGAACTCGTTCGGCGGGGACAATAAATGCCGCAATAGCTCATCATCAGTGATCAGTGACAGCAGATGCTTTTATTTCAGCTTGTTGTCAGCTAGCTCAAGTTTTTATTCATCAACCAACCCATTGTATCTCAGGGTATGTGATTCTGGACATTTTTAAACAAAAGAACATTAAGTGCGCTGCCTAATTATAAGTATGTACCTAATTTTAACAAATTTAAACTTAGCTCACTTAAGTCATGATTGCTTCTATTTGGTGCAAAAGTACAACAGAACGGTTTTGAAGTACATTTGTTGATTAAATGTGACTTATCATGGTGAATATTAACTGTTGAGTAATTTTAACACTTCAGTGCCATAAGGCGGGGGTTCCATAGTACCCAAGATTTGTTTTTCGGCGATTCTCAATACTGCGAAAAATATTTTCCAACTCTAATTTTTTAATTGTGCAACTTATCTATGCGCTTCTTTCCAATAAAAAAATTTACTAAAATTCTCGCCCGTTAATGAGATGATAATTAGATTGGGTCCATAGGAACCCCCCTTAGGCCCAATGGGAGTGTGATTTTAAAAATAAAAATGAGCAAACCCTTTTGCCAGAAATATTTCTGACTTATGTATGTTCATATGCATGAAACAAAATTAATTACAAATCGAAAAAATAATAAACCTTATGGCTGAAAAGAAGCGATTCATCATCGAGGCGAGCTGCGCCGCCATTGCTAGACAAAATATGGCAAATACGGACTGCCCCCACAAAAATACCAAGAATGTACAAAATGGTAAGGTTGTGGTTACTATATGTTAATGTCCTTCTAGAGTAGATATAACACAAAATGTTTTGCATGTGGATGCTTTGGAAGCAGGGATCCCGCGGAAACATCATGTGACTTTTTGAGCGATTTTGACGCATGTCGAAGAAGCACTGATTTAGCATAATTTCCAAACTTTTTAAAACGCGAACTCATTTATATTGCACCTTTGGGCCTTGTCTTATGCCCCCTCAGAGGTGGTATGAGTTTCATTGAAAAGTCATCGGGAAAGGAAAGTGGTTACTTAGGGGGGGGGGTTCCATGGAAGCCCAACCGTAGGCACAAACGTGAGTGAAAAAACCTTAGGCACTCAAGCGTTAATGTAGCATGATAAAACAAACTATTTCAACATGCTTGAACTCATTTTTTTTGTTCAAAAGAAAAGTGTCCAATACTCTACTGTCAAGGATAATTTCCAACCCAAAGTTTGGGGGTTGTTTGTTTGTTCGTTACTGTCCAAAATCACAATGGAAGATCCAATCTTAAAGGACATCTCAGTGATTATCCGGATGAGACAAATATTTTACATTTGAGAATAGTTAAAAAGGAACGATATGTCGGTATAATCCTCATTAAGTTACTTTTTACAATAAAGAAGAAAACGGGCAGTGTTCAAAATATGACTCTCCTTCAACTAGTGGGTAGGAAGGGTCCGTCGGACACTAATGAAAAAATCAGATTTTGTACTTATGAGCTTGCTTCTGGCCTATCATTTGCAGGGTATGTTGTTAGGGTACCTTCCGCCTTTCTCATTCTGTTGTACTATACAGACATGCAAAGATTGATTTTGATGATTTTTTCAATTTTCTGATATTGCAAATCACTGATGTCCCTTTAAATCAGTGCTAGGGTTTCATCATCCAAGTTGATCAGGCTTGGGATTCCTCTTGGGGATTGTAGACCACACCTATATATGAGGTGGCTAAATGATTTGGGTCTCTCAACAATGCAGTTTTGATGAAAAGTTCAAACCGATCTTGCGAAGAAGTGCTTTGTACCAGTGCCAGTTCTGAGTTGTCGAGGTTGACGATGCTTTCCTATCAATGGTCAAGATTTTAGTTGCAAGATGGGCTGTCCCCAAACTACTAAGGTTCAAGGGATGAGGATGCCATTGCTCAGACCATCTGTCATGAAACCAGGATGATCGTAGGACGCTGTAACTGCAGTGTCATAAAAGTGATTCCGTGGATGGACTTCTCTACTCCTCATCAAACTTATTGGCAAGCTTGATAGTTGAATACGCAGGAGCTATTTGGAAGGATGACACCTTTTTTCACGCCCCGCCCCCAAGGTGTTTATTACAGCCAATAGTATTTTTGGGTTAAAAAACAGTGGGATTTCTCAGTCAGTAGAGTCATTTCTTATTAAAAGTAAAAAGCCAAAGCAATTCTATGCGGTTTGAAATAAAAATTCAAGTAGAACTTGCCTTCCTACCTACACACCTTGTACAAGTATCGTAGGGAACAACAACATTCATTAAGGGAAGCAAAGATTTAATAGCGACCCTCATTCAGCTTTCTTGACACCTAGTCCCCAGCACCCTCCAAAACCGCCCAACACTGGCACTACCAATGAACTTTTCATCAATGGGATATGCAAGTAATCACAGATGAGGTGTACAAAGCAAAGTATATTACTGAAATTCACAGTAATGAACAGTAACGGTTCTGTCAACGAGAACATGAAAATTGTTCAGGTAAGCATTTTATAACAGGTTTCTGCACTACAAGATCAGGGATATACACATATCAAGGAAAATTGAGGGCATGTGGGGGAGGGCTGAATTTGAAACATTTATACCACAGTGGACAGATTAAAAAGTCGACTAATTTCTTACAAAGAGCGATGCACAGAACCAGATGGCAAAGACCAAAGTTCCCCATTTTCTAAATCGCTGTGCCATGTTCTTTTTCTAAATAAAAAGCTTAATTTATGATGATTTCACTTGAACCATTTCTTATTTTCTTACATAAAAACACACAGCACATTTAATAGAAACCCAAAATAAGCATTTGTGAGATAGGGCCCAAAAAAAAAAATATATGCCGAATTTTAGCATTAGATATACATCAGGAATTGATGAAATTTAGGAAAAATTCATGCATTTTAAAAGTAAAATTAGTGGTATGATGAATTTGAACCATTGTTTTGTACAAAAAATACATCGGTCCTCAGACCGCTTGTATCGCCTGCCATTGTGGTTTGTGAATGATAGGCCTCACATGACCTTTGACCTTGATATGTGACCTTTGACCTTGATATGTGACCTTTGACCTTGATATGTGACCTTTGACCTTGATATGTGACCTTTGACCTTGATATGTGACCTTTGACCTCATAAACAAATGAGGGTTTGCATGTAAGCTCCATAAACCAAGTTTGGTTCCAATTGAACTTCAAATGGTCAATTTTACATTTTCAGCCTATTTTACAACTTGACCTAACATGACCTTTGACCTTGGTATGTGACCTTTGACCTCAACAAATGGGGGTTGCCAAGTTGCAGCTGTGACACAAGTTTGGAATAAAATTGGATTCATTGAGTCCAATACTCAAATTTATTGGTTGAGCCATGGGTTGAAAAAATATTTTTCAACTCATGGCGAGACCAATAAATTTGGCATTGGACGTAAAAAGAATCTTATCATTATTATGTTTTGAGAATCTTGTGTCCTATATTACTATACACATTTCATTTTAAAAGTAGGTACAAGGAACCATAATTACAAGCTATAGAAGATGCGTGGAATCTGCAGAGACCAAATAAGTACCAGTAGACACTGAAACACTGAGAAACAGCAAAAGCATGGAACCACCAAGCACTGGTAACCACCCATCATATGAGATCTACCAAGACATCGAATTGCCAAAAAGTAGAAACCACCTAACACCAGGAAGGGGACCATCAAACACCAGGAACCATAAAAGGCATGGGACCAGGCAGGTATTCAACTAAAAGACATCAAACGGAACCACTAAACACTGGGAACCACCCAAGACATGGAACAACAAAACACCGAAACCACCCACAGAATGGAACCATCAAACTCTGGGAACAACCAAACACTGGGAATCATCAAACACTGTGAACCACTAATCACTGGGAACAACCAAACAATGGGAACTACTCAAAGCATGGAACCACCAAACACTGTGAACCACCAAGACATAGTACTAAACACCAGAAACCATCCAAAACAATTGAAGTCAAAGGATGAATTTAGTATTCTGCCAACGCTTAAAATCGGCACCCTAAAACATGCGCTTTATTCCTTTAATGTTGCCGAATTTGAAGGGTGTTGGCAGAATAATAAATTCTTTCCAAAGTCAAATTTAATCAAATGATTTCCACAGCATATCTGTGTATGCCTTTAACTGCATAAATCAAACAGTAGGCACACTTTCCAAGAATGATGTTCCATATCCCTATCTGCTTTTCCCACACCCTATTAGCTACACATCACTTCAAATTGACTGAAACATAGCATTCACATGCAACAGCATTAACTTTCCTAAACATTCTTCCCCCTTCACCCCTAGCCCTGCAGTACCCAAACCCTGGTACCACAGCCTTATCGCTGCATGCTCGTCAATTTTTTGCCACTGCTTATACATGTGTAGCTATCCCTTTTAGTTTGACACTTCAACCTGGTCTTTGCATACACCAGTGCTTCCCAACTTTATAGAAGCCACGGACCATTAATTGTGTTTTGCAAAATAGACATTTCATAGAATTTAGGTGTTAGCATCTGCAGTAAGTCAACGGGGGATCCCATTTTTCAACATCACAGGTGACATGGTCTATAGAGATTGGTAAAACCACCGGTTTAAGGGGAAAAAATCCAAATCCCCACAGCAAAATTTTTCCTAAAATTTGCACAGGATGTTGCCAATGGAATAAGCAATCTAACTTAGGGGTCATAATTGGCCAGCTATTGATTATGTGTGCCATACTCATAGGCGTGCCCAGGAAATTTTATTGAGGGGGCTGGACTAAAGATGTTCGAACCATGAGAGCGAAGTGAGCATAGCGTGCGGAGCGACTAACGGGTGGGGTCGAGGGGCCTGCCTTAGGGCCCCTGGTGGGGTCCAGGGGCAATGCCCCAGTGGGGGTCCAGGGGGCAGATCCCCCTGAAGCTCCTGAGGTTTTAGGGTTATCAAGACCTGAAAATGCCTTTCCTTGCGTACTTCTTCCGACACTTTTTGATCCGCATTTGCATGAAAAAAATCAAATAAAAGTACCATGTTCCTCTTCTTTTTCTTCTTTTCTCCTTCTCTTTTCCTCTTTTTTCTTTCTCCCTTCCTCTTTCTTCCTTCCTCTTTTTTCTTGAGAATTTTGAGGGGGGCTTTAGCCCCCAAAGCCCCCCCGGGTACGCCAGTGATACTATAACTACTTTCAATGTATCATTGACATTTTTCCAAAACCTCTGAATAGCTAACTCATGACCTAAACAAGATTCTCCTCATGAAGGAGGGGGGGGGTTATCAAGTTTGGTTTGGGTAGGTTTCTGCTGAGCTGATATTCCAGAAGAAGGATCATATCAATAATTGACCAAAATTGGGACCTTTAACTGCACCAAAGAAGCTGATTTTGGGCCAATTTTAACATTTGTTTCCTCAAAATTTTGGGCCTTTTAGCAAATTTGGCAAATTTTTCCCCCAGATTTATTGAATATGGCCTATTAGGTTTAAAATAAATTTTAGAAAATTTTGAAAAAATGATCCATCTATATACTTGGTATTATTCGTATTTAGAAAGGGTCATTCATATATTAGAATTCTGGAAATGAGACCCATATTTGCGACACATCCTTGTATGATCATTTGTGTTGAGTGCCCCCCAAGTTCCACTCGCTATAACTATACCCCATCTACACTATTGTACCCAACCCTCACAAGTCAATGAACTCTCTATTGAAAACTAACAGTTAGTACACTAACCATTTCATAAACTTTGAATTAACTCACAGTAATTTGTAAATTCAATTTGGACGTGTTCAAATCCTATTACGACCCCTGCAGGTATCTGGACACAACCAATTTTGACTGCACACAATGACCTAGCTGCTAGCTCTTCATAACATATTCATAATTATGCCAGGGGCATGTCTGCAATGGATGAAGTCACTCTCCTTACCACTATCTCAAGACAATTTAATACTAAGTATTGGTAAACAAGGAATTAAAAAAAAAACGCGTGTTTTTTTGTTTTTTGAAATTCATTTTTTAAACCCTTCAAATGGCGCAAGAAAACTGAAAATTAAAAGTAAATTGTTGCTGGGTCAGTGGCAAGTTTTAGCTTGCATTTATCTTTCATCAGATAACTTTACCAATATATTAACCATTTAGTTGTGTTTTGGTAATCTGTTGTAACAAAAAACCTTACAATGTAAGTCTGTTTATGTAAGAAAAATGTACTGGCATAATTTCATCAACGAAAATGGCTGATTTTACCAATTTGGCAACCAAATTCTGGTAAACACAAGCAGCATTCCTAACTGGATACAGACAAAAAGAAAAAGGGCAGTATCAAAGGATACAGAAAATAAAAAATACATCGGTCCTCCGGACAGTGTGTCGCTGCGTCGGGGTTAGTGAATGATAGGCCTACACATGACCTTGACCTTGCTATGTGCACCTTTGACTCAAAAACAATGAGGGATCCATGTTGCATCTATGATAAGAGTTTGGTTCCATGGAACTTCACCTTATCAAATGAGGTCAATTTTACATTTCAGCCTTTTTACATTGAATCACATGACCTTGACCTTGGAATGTGACCTTGACTTAATCAAACCAAATGAGGGATCCCATGTTGCAACTATTATTCCAAGTTTGGTTCCAATTGAAACTTCAACTTTTCAAATGCATCAATGTTACATTTTCAGGCCTATTTTAAAAACTGACTTCAAATGACTTGACCTTGGCATGGCCTTTGACTCTCATCAAAAGGGGGGATGACATGTTGCACCTGTGACCAAGGTTGGTTTAATCACAAATTATGAGGATATTACAGGCAAATTGTTAACCCTTGTTTCACAACAGACAACAACAACAGGACACAGACCACAACCGACATCAACAGACAACTACCGTGGACAAAGTGATTCCTAGGGGCAGGCGACACAAAACGCTAACATAAACAGCAAAAAAAGTTTAAAAATCAAGGTGAAAGGCTCTCTAAAATGAGGTGTTTTAAAACTCATTTAAAGGAAATATCGGCGATTTGCTATATAGGAAAATCAACAAAACAAAAATCAGATTGTGTTGTAAACCCAAAAGTTATGTGGGTAGTCTCCTACACATCCCCTACAAGTGGCAAGACCAAAAGCAACCTATAAGGACAAAAACAGCTATTTTAGTCATACTTTCCTACGGATATCTATCGAATGGAGATAATTCTATGAACCTGCTATTCTGTCTTTACTGTCACATTCTCAGTTGGAACAAATAACTTACTCGAATTCTACAGACTGGCCCTCATTTTCTAAGCTATTCTTGAAATTGCAAATTCTTTTGGAAGACACACTGATAGTCTTTTTAAAAGTACTTCCATGATAAAAGATGAAACAATCCATATCATTTGCCATTAAAAGCCTTAATGAAATGGAATTAACAGAAAATTGAAGATTTCACTCGCGTGTGTGTGCTATTTTGTTTAATTTTAGTTGGTGAATGAGGGTACAAACCTAATCTTTCACACGGACATAAGCATATATAATACGATTAGAACTGATCATCTTGAGATAGGAATCAGAAACAGCATTATTTATGTTGAAGCTTTCGTGATTTCCAGCATCTTCTGTTTTTATCATGGTTTGCTAGATATGCTTGAGAACAGTCTTCACAAAATTTTCGCCGAGTCTGATCTTGCCGGTTTTGCGTTATAGGTATGGCTTGTTTCACCACGGTACATAGGCCAGGGGATTACTAAGGCTAAGGTCAGATATATAAAAATCTCAAACTTGTTTTAGGGAAGTCGGGGGGGCGAGGTGTGGATCCACGAAATGCCCCTTTTAAGTACCAAACATATGCACACCCAGTAGCTTACTTCTGTGTGAAAAGAATTAAATGGTTACATCCTCACTCTGAAAAAGAGATAACTGTAAAAGAATACCCAACTTTTTTTAAGGTTGCAACATAATGATTTTTATTTGAAGATAGCATGCATATCATGCACACGCACGCACACACACAACAACACACTCCAAAACATGTGGTCAAGAGAATGAAGTCCTGCTCATGTAAAAGTATGGTAAGTTTTTATATCAATGGCTGCTCTTAGTTTTCATTAGACAGCTATAGAAAGCACTCGAAACTAATTATCCACAAAACCATTCTTAACAGTATTAATAACTATTTAACCTGCACCACTTTGTACTGCTGGATCCGACACTAAATGGCAATTGATTCCTATGAGTTTGCCCTACATCCAGAGAGCATTTTGAATCAATCCATCATCATTGATGTGCCTATACTGTATTAATGTATCTGTCTTAACACAAGTCAGGGACAGGGATATAAAAGTGTTCCAAAAGTTTAGGAACCACAAGACATTTCATGATATGATAAAAATTCCCAAGTAAATAGCTGGGTGGGCTAAAAATGATTGTAAAAGTCAGTGTTTTTATGTGTTTTAAAAATAGGATTTTTGTGGATTAACATGACCGTATTGAGGGAAATTTTCCAAACCTGGGCATTGTGGGATTGACCTAAAAATAACTCTGCCCAACATCTATGCCCATATTAAGCATTCTGGAAAGTGAGACTGGATTTTTCTTAACTCCGTAAGTGTTCATAATAAAAACATCTTTTGAATTCTGAATCTGACTTTCAGTTCTGAAACATAAAGTTTATGCCACCCATTGAACTAAATAGAAGTCAATGAAGAATGGTGTTTTAGAGGCCCATAATAATAAAAGTTATAATTGGAAACAGTACTCTCTTCACATGAATTGAAAACCAAGGCAATTGCATTCTTTTAAGTGGAAGAACAAGGCTGGGGTCAAGTCTTCCATGCAAAAAATTAATGGCTTCCTACCTTTCTCTCCTTCTAAACAGATTTATAATCAAGGTATTTATCCTAATTTTGTGATCCTTATGGCTTAATTACAACAAGACATGCAACGACTAGTGAGAAAAAATCTAAACACCTGTGAATGCAAAGAAACATTCGCAAGAGACGGAAACATTGGCAGGCAGCCATGCGCACACGATGGAGTCAAAAACAGTAGATACAAGCGCATCGACTTCCAAATGATGTCAATACGCAGTGGTAATTGGTCTAAATGGACTTTAACCTCGCAGGAACAAGAAATCAACATAGATGACCAATTCTGTTAAGAAGATGTAAAACACCGAGTTGTTTTAAAGGATATCTTTTTCAAAATCCTTATATAGGTTTGAAAGTCAACTGAATCTTTCTTCGAATTAATGCAGTTTTCAAACTTAAACTGCATACCAGAGAATTTGTGTGAAACTTAGTGATGTGTTTATATATATCATTATTTAAATCGAAAAAACTCTGGACCAAACTTTACCAATACTAATTACCACATATTTACAGCCCCAGATACAGGCCGTCATCAGAGGGGAAGTGTGACACCCCCATTTACAAAATTTGTCGGCAAAATGTTGACTTGTCAGTGCTATGGTTATTAATGCTGGCGCAAACTGATGATGGTGGATATAGGTGGCCCACTCCCTATATGTTGTGTTTGGGCATATCAGGAGATGGAATGGCAGTCGTATGACTTACCAATCCCCCCCCTCAGATTTGAACGAGCGGAAAAAAAATGGGTTACATTGCGAGAGCTGCAAGCTGGAAAATTTGATAATTCTTTAATCCGACCCATGAGTTTGTCGGCAAACAGACTCAACACCCCCCCCCCCCATTAAAAATGGTCTGTGGACGCCCCTGCCCAGAGAACATTCAGGAAGAACATCATTTATGCAATGTGTAAAATTGTAGCAACACTTTTTTTGACATGCGTCTTTCATTAATTCCAAATCTTGATTTGTGCTGACTTCCTACAAAGACCCACCCATTGTCTTAAGGCAAACGTACAAAACCCAATTCACAGGAACTGAACCTTATCAACCAAAGATGAATAATATTTACCCCCTAGCATTAAACTCACTGACAGAAACGTCCATAGATTCCTGTGATATTGACCAGTTGGGCCTCTATGAGCTTTGCGTAGTTCCACTGCTTAATATGCTTACCTTGGAACTGGTTCAGATCATATTTGGCAAGATAAATATTGTTAAACGTGGGTAGTATTGGATAATAAAAGATGTACCCTAAACGAGGATATTATGGACTGTGGGGAGAAAGGCATTCCTATGAGTATGAGTTTACAATATGCTCATCCCAAGTACACAGTTCAGTAGGTTGTACTTGTACATACATTGACATGAAATTACCTTGTGTGATATGGGTATATATATCATACCAAAAACAGGGGAGGTGTGTTACACGTGTTAGGTAATAATTTTCGTGTCATGTAATAACCGACGCGTAATGTAATAAAGGTGACGTGTTAGTTAAATAAAGCGACTGT